>JARKHS020007344.1:0-32186 GCA_030143305.2 Amblyomma americanum | reverse complement strand
ACGAATTTTTGTTTTTGACTACGGAGTTTCTGGGGAAGTTGTATAGCTTTCCTTCGTAGCCGTATGGCTACGCTAGGACGCATGCGAATGAGTAATTACTCCCTTGGTACAAAAATAATCCTTGTAAATGTACTCTAAGTATGTCCTCATTACAACCTGCGTTTCCGTACTGCTAAAGTCAATGTTGCCTACGCTGGCCTGAACGGCTTTGCAAAGCGGTGTTTGAGTGCTAAACCTCGGCTGAAAATGATTTTATTGAGCTTTATAGTATTAAAAGATAAAATTTTCTCCACGTACATTAGAATGCAGCGATGGCGTAGAGGTAGAACATCCGCCTCGCGTGCAAGAGGACCGGGGTTCAAATCCTGGTGCCGCGCAATTCTCCACCGGGTATAAAAAAAAAAAATCCGCGCGTCGATGGAATTGCATAACCAGGCCTGGAGTGCGGCCTGATCTCGGTGACCAAAACCGACAACGCACTCCCTCACCAGAGCAGGATTTGGCCACCCTGGTGTAGTACTTGGCCACAACCTTCTATGATCAAACCAATTAACCCTCGGCCCTCAGTCCCCAGCGGCTGCAGAGCAACTGACCACGGCGGCGGTCAGACCTGTGACGCAGCGGAGGGTGCTAAGAATCTCTGGCTCCGGACAGGCCGCCATTGGAATCTGAACCTGGCAACGTTTAACGCTAGAACTTTAGCTAGTGAGGCTAGCCTAGCAGTGCAGTTTGAGGAACTAGCGGGAATTAAATGGGATGTGATAGGGCTTAGCGAAGTTAGGAGGACAGGTGAGGCGTATACAGTACTAAAGGACGGACACATACTGTGCTATCGCGGGTTAGAGGAGCTCTACGTAGAGGAGCTCTACAGTATTAACGAGAGGGTAGCAGCTATAGTAATTAGGCTGAATAGGAGGTACAAGCTGAAAGTGGTGCAGGCCTACGCACCCACATCCAGCCATGATGACCAGACCGTTGAAAGCTTCTATGAGGACGTAGAATCAGCAATGAATAGAGTAAAATCGCAGTACACTGTACTGATGGGCGACTTCAATGCGAAGGTGGGCAAGAAGCAGGCTGACGACCACGCGGTAGGTGACTATGGGATAGGCTCTAGAAATAGCAGGGGAGAGTTATTAGTCGAATTCGCGGATAGAAATAATTTACGGATCATGAATACCTTCTTCCGCAAACGAGAAAACAGGAAATGGACCTGGAAGAGCCCCAATGGTGAGATTAAAAATGAAATCGACTTCATACTATGCGCTAAACCTGGCATCATTCAGGATGTGGCCGTCCTCGGAAGGGTGCGTTGCAGCGACCATAGAATGGTAAGGTCTAGAATTAGCTTAGACTTGAAGAGGGAACGGAAGAAGCTAGCGAAGAAGAAGACCATTAACGAGTTAGCCGTAAGAGGGAAAGCACAGGAGTTTAGGATAGCGCTGCAAAACAGATATTCGGCTTTAACTGAGGAAGATGATCTTGATGTTAATTCAATGCACGATAATCTGACATCAATAATTACGGAGTGCGCAGTAGAAGTAGGCGGCAGGACAGTTCGAAAAGATACCGGGAAGCTATCTCAGGTGACGAAAGATCTGATTAAGAAGCGCCAAAACATGAAGGCATCTAACACTACCGATAGAATAGAACTAACGGAGCTATCAAAGTTAATAAATAAGCGCAAGGTAGCCGACATAAGGAAGTTTAATATGGAGAGAATCGAGCATGCTATAAAGAACGGAGGTAGCCTAAAAACAGTGAAGAGGAAACTAGGCATAGGTAAAAACCAGATGTATGCATTAAGAGACAAGCAGGGCAATGTCATTAGCAATATGGATAAGATAGTTAACGTAGCCGAAGAGTTCTATACAGACCTGTACAGTAGCCAATGTAATCAGAGCGCTAATGAGAAAGAGAGCAGTGCACAGCAATGCGTCATCCCGCCAGTAACGAAAGATGAAGTAAAGAAAGCCTTAGAAGCAATGAAAAGGGGAAAAGCAGCTGGGGAGGATCAGGTAACAGCAGATCTGTTGAAGGATGGAGGGGACATCGTGCTAGAAAAACTAGCCACCCTGTATACGCAATGCCTTATGACCTCGACTGTACCAGAAGCTTGGAAGAATGCAAACATTATCTTAATTCATAAGAAGGGAGACGCCAAGGACTTGAAAAATTACAGGCCGATCAGCTTACTATCCGTTGCCTACAAAGTACTTACTAAGGTAATCGCTAATAGAGTCAGGGCAACGTTAGACTTTAATCAACCAAATGATCAGGCAGGCTTTCGTAAAGGATATTCCACAATAGATCATATTCACGCTATCAATCAGGTGATAGAGAAATGCGCAGAATATAACCAACCTCTATATATAGCTTTCATTGATTACGAGAAAGCATTCGACTCAGTGGAAACCTCAGCAGTCATACAGGCATTGCGTAATCAGGGGGTAGAAGAGCCTTATGTCAAAATACTGGAAGATATATATAGCAACTGCACAGCTACTATAGTCCTCCATAAAGTCAGCAATAAAATTCCAATAAGAAAGGGCGTCAGGCAAGGAGACACGATCTCGCCAATGCTGTTCACCGCATGTTTGCAGGAGGTATTTCGAGGCCTGAATTGGGAACAGTTGGGAATAAGAATAAATGGAGAATACCTAAATAATCTGCGATTTGCTGATGACATTGCCTTGCTGAGTCACTCAGGAGGTGAACTGCAAATCATGATCAATGAGTTAGACAGGCAGAGCAGATCGATGGGTCTAAAAATTAACATGCAGAAAACCAAGGTAATGTTAAACAGCCTAGCAAGGGAACAACAGTTCACAATTGGCAGCGAGAGCCTAGAAATTGTGACGGAATACGTCTACTTAGGGCAAGTAGTGACAGCTGATCCGGATCATGAGAGGGAGATAACTAGAAGGATAAGAATGGGGTGGAGCGCATATGGCAAATTCTCGCAGATCATGAGTGGCAGTTTACCAATATCCCTCAAGAGAAAAGTCTACAACAGCTGTATCTTGCCGGTACTCACCTACGGGGCAGAAACGTGGAGGCTAACGAAAAGAGTTCAGCTTAAGTTAAGGACAACGCAGCGAGCCATGGAAAGAAAAATGATAGGTGTAACGTTAAGAGATCGGAAGCGGGCAGAGTGGGTGAGGGAACAAACACGGGTTAATGACATCCTAGTCGAAATCAAGAGAAAGAAATGGGCTTGGGCAGGGCATGTAATGCGAAGGCAGGATAACCGCTGGTCTTTAAGGGTAACGGAGTGGGTTCCAAGAGAAAGTAAGCGTAGCAGGGGGCGGCAGAAGGTTAGGTGGGCGGATGAGATTAAGAAGTTTGCAGGCAAAGGGTGGATGCAGCTGGCAAAGGATAGGGTTAATTGGAGAGACATGGGAGAGGCCTTTGCCCTGCAGTGGGTGTAGTAAGGCTGATGATGATGATGATGATGATGATGATGATGATGACATTTTGGTCTACTCTGTGTACGCAAGCAAAAGAAATCTCTCATATCAACCGTATACGGGCGCCCAGAGAAGAACACTGTTGCATCTATCGAGCTTACGCGGTCGCATGAGTGATCACGCGAATCTGCTTGCCAAAACAATGGCCCGTGTCACGGGCCCCTGTCACGGGCTACTATTCAGTGCGCATTGAAGACACAGAGTCATCTGGTATTCTTTTTCCTTGGTATGGTGGACGGTAGAAGTCCGGTAATACGAAGTGGGATGAAAATTGCAGAGACACGCCATGCGACGCATGCATTCTAGCTAAACGAAGGTATACCTAAGCCTAGACGCAGGCATATTTAATCCAAGTTGCCTGCTTCCACGGCATCCATATGCCAATACCTGTCACGATCTATCAGCGCAGGCAATGCGCATATGTAAATAAAGCGTCTTTAGTGTCTTCTCTCATGGAAGATACACAAACCAGGTTCACGTATAGATAATGAAATGGCTGGCGCACACTTCCGTTGACTTAAAGGGCAAAACCATTCGGTAGATAAGAATGAAAGGCACTGGCGGGAGAGAAGAAATAGGGTTCTGTACGTTGTGCGGAGTTCACAGTGGACACCAATGAATTATTCAGATTAATAGGTGGCCTCCATACAAGCACCTGGGAGATGGGTGCCTGAGTGCCCCATCAGCGAAGACACGGGCCATTGTTTTGGCAAGCAGCTTCGCGTGATCGCTCATGCGACGGTGTAAGCTCGATAGATGCAACAGTGTGCTTCTCTGTGCGCGCGTATACGGTTGATATGAGAGACTTGTTTTGCTTGCGTACTACCGAGATGCCAATTTTATACGTGGCCGTTCAAGACCCCCCCCCCCCCCCCCCCACACACGCACACATACAAGAAAGCTCAGTTGGGGGACGGAGTCATGAGCGTTTAGAAGCTTTCAAAGGTATATTTTGTGTAGCAGACGTAATTAACACTCTGCCCATACAAGAATAATATACGCTTTAATGCCTCTTGAGGCGCATTACCGGTTTGCAGCCGGGAATAACACCGTAGTCTATATAATTTTCGACATCACTTCAGTCTATATAACGAAGAGTAACGCAGACACTCTAAAGTTTTCCTACAGCGCTGAACTGAAACAACTCCATATCAACGGGGACTAATAGCATGGTGGGACTAAAAAAAATAATTGGAAAAAGTTGTCTCGGCCCGTGTACATAAGTATAACGGGCTTTCGCAACAGGGACTATAAGACGTGATAGCACTTATGTGGAAAAAAGCGGTTAAGTCAGCTTTGATGATGTGGTCTACAAAATAATTGTCCTCATCTACTGCGTCACTGCAGTGCAGGGGGAAAGGAAAAATATACTTAATGAATAGTGGACACCAAAAGAAAGAATATCGGAAACTCCACCTAACGCGAAATTGCAGTCATGTGCGTGCGGATAGACTCACTGATAAGAGATGCAATGTGCTCTACGATAACCTACAGCAATAAGGCACCGCGTTCAAATATAAACGACATGCAAGACATAGAAACAGTCATTAGCAGTTGAACGTTGAAGATTATGTTATAATAGCACCGTGTCAAAAGTTTGTCGCACAACGCTGCAGCACAATTTCCAATATGACAGGGTTGTTGAGCACCGAGCTTGCCGCCTCCCCCATGCGTTAAAGGGTAGTGTTTATGTTTCATGGCATGCAGTCTGAATGTTTCAGGTAAAAAAATGGACTACACTTTTCTGTGGTTAGGCAAAAAGCGAATAATTTGCTCTAGAGCTTCGGTTAAGCGATGAGCCACTGCCCTGCGATGGCAGTAGCTGCCACCGGTGTGGTTTGTAAGACATAGGTCGCTCTTCCCGAGTGACCTTGAGCAACAAGTCATTAATCGAACTGCCACTTGCTGCGGTGGTCAGTTTGCTTCCAGTCTGGTGGGCAGGTTGTGATGACGTCACAAGTTCACGTGGCGTAGTTGTCGGGCTTCAGACAAGCAAATAACTAACGCCTATATGCGGGTAATGGCCACTATAAGTGCTGGCGCATTAAAAAGAATATTTGTTTGGTTAACCATCCCACCGACTGGAAACCTGAACGAGGGCTGACAATAAAAACAAAGCCTATCTATGATCGTATGTAGCAGCACTACAGTGCCGAGCATGAAGCGTCGGACTATGAAATTTATGGGATATACTTTATCATTCCCAATGAAAGAACCAGTACCTCCCATGGGCTTCGAACTAAGCGGACGTGGGTGGATACGGACAAAAACGCCTGAGGAATTCCCAAACCAAAGAGATCTAAGCAGAGGTGTGGAAATGTGCAAATGGGACCAGATCGCATCCGGAAAGGTGTGTGAGGGAAACATGAAATTGAAACGCCTGAAATGAAACACATAGAAACGCCTACGGCAAGACAGGCATGTCGTATACGAGGATATAAGCAATGCAAACATGCCACGAGAACGAAATTGAGGTTTATGCAGACATACCACGTGTACATATTTTCTTAGCCTGTATAAATATACACGCATCGATAGCACTCTGATCGACGAACGAAATGGCTGACCATTCGTGGGCTTATTCTATGCAGTGCAAGAGCATACAGGAAGGTGTTACTGAAACCTTCTATAAAAATCCTTTGTTCTTACCTCTTCTAAAATTGATTAAGTTTTCGGGTTTGTTTCGCCAAAGCATTAAAATTGCAGCTGCAGCTGAGAAACTGACTTATGTATAGCATGAAGGTGAGGGAACCAAAGAAGAGTCGAGGAGGCTAGATAACGGATCAGAGGAGGCTTTTGCCGAGGAAGCAGGCAACTTGCAACAAGTATGCCTGTGTCTAGGCTTAGGTATACCTTCGTTTAGCTAGCATGTCTGCGTCACATGGCATGTCTCTATATTTTTCATCCCACTTCGTATCACCGAACTTCTACCGCCTACCATACCCAACGCATGATGCTTTTCAAACGACAGCAATGTTTGCGCAGGTTTAAATCAGAATAAAAATCTATTGCTCCTAAGCCGCCTTTCATCTACATCCTTCCATTCAGCTAAACAGTTTGCCGTAGCTGCAATTCTTTTTTCTTTTTTTCATTGAGCTGCAGTATGCTCATCTGCTGTGTAGTTTTCTAAGCTGTAGTGCAGTAGCATATTTTTCGCGCACGCCCCTAATTTCCTTCTCAACCTAATTTTTGTACATTTCATGCCTAGCAGGTGTACAGCACACGTTACCCATTCCCTCCGAATGATCATGTAGAAATAACGGTAGGGTCCAAATAGAGCGCGCCTTTGCACTGGGTACACGATACAAAAATATTTTTCGAGGACTGTACAACAGCCCTACTTGTGTGGGCGGAATGCCCTTTCTTGTTTGCGCTGTGTCAACACAACAAGCCTGCTCGACACTGTTAGCAACTCGATGCCGTCTGAACATTCGTGTGCGCTGTCCAAGAGACAACGCGTATACGCAAAGCACTGGGCGAAATGTTGCGACCCTGGGACCTCGGGCGTGCTTGCCGGCATTTGTCGAAGCAATATAAAAGGGAATATCACCTTAGCGTACCCTAAACGCTTACAATTCGTGTATCAGGGGCAAGCACAGTTTTATTTTTACACCTTAACCGCCAACCTCGACTTGCACTCGTCATGGGTGATTGTACGAATACCGCCAATGACGGGTGAGACTCGCCCGCCCGATGTGGCGCTGCTCGCACCGCCAAAGAACAGTTACGGTTGCCAGTAGCGTTGCTTACAAATTTTCAGCCCTAGAGGGTGGTAGTTGTTTATAAAAGAAAAAAAAACACGTTTAGCGCCTTTAGCGCGTATTTTAAACGTAAGCAGTCATTTAATAATGACACCACACACGCAAAAAGCCTATGGCGGCGATGCCCCGAGAAAACGAGCTGATTCTTCGGGCGCTTTTGACAACAGCGTTGCTGACGATCTAGAATGCGTTCCCGACAGTGACTGTGACTTCGTTAGCGAGCAGGAGACGGTTTCAGATGACGGCGATAGCGACGACGACGACGACGGTCCCGCTCTGGGTAGTTGGTGAATCTTTGCGTTTCTGTTAGGACGAAGCGACCTTCATGGAATTTGCAGTCTGTTATAATGTAATAGATCATATAAATACAGTACATTCAGTAAGTTGTAGCCGGTTACTATTGAATGCATTGAAGTAGAGCTGCCCTCAAAAGCAGCTTTTGCTTTTTACAAAAATTGCGCTAATTATAGCCAGAAGCCTATGAAGTAATGTACTTTCAGAATCATAAATATAGAAAATTTATAAATATTTAGCAATTTTTCATGTTTTTTCGGGAATTGATTTTGCGGTTAAAAGGTCAAGTGTATTTCTTCTATGGGCGCGATCCTGTTAATGCTGCTTCGAGTTCTGTGCAAAGGAAAAGTGAATTTCTGCTTTATGTGCAAAGTGTGTCCTTTTATGTCTTTCATACCTGTAGTTTTCAATGTCTTCAATCATTCAGTTGGTTCACGTAGGTTGCGCTTGCAAAAGCCGCTGCAGCGTATAACAGCACAGTCAACTGCTTGTGAACTTGTGCGTGCTCTTTTTACGCAGGCTTTATGCATTTACGCAGGCTCTATGCGATTTCTACTTGTTTCGTGTGCTGGTTCGTGTCCACCGCCCTTTTGCTCCTTGGGGATGCTTTGTGGTTGCCTCTCGTGATTCAGTAAGTTCATAATGAAAGCGGTTGCTACTTTCAGCTCTAAAGTATTCAATTGTTGACGCAGTTGTTTCGCATCTGATAGCGCCTGATATCTGAAAACATCATCTGATGTAATTGTGCAGTAACTACATAGTCCTAAATATTATGAGCAGAATGCTGCATTCTTTTTCTGAATTTTATATTAGTTTACTAATAGCTATCACTTGCATTGTCCTTGGACTCCTGATGCATTCGAGGGAAACAAAGAGGATAGATATATAGGAGCTTTTTTTTCTATGGTGGGGGCAGTTTGCTTCGAGGGAATCTGTACAAACAATGAAAACAAGCGAAACATGAACGACTCCGTATCAAAAGGCACGGCAGCATTGAACAGCCAGCAAAAAAAAAAACATCCTTAACAAGCGTTGGCGTTGCTTTGATACGCGTTTCAATTGCGAAGTGCTGTGGGCTGAGTAATAATTGCTAGCTGGGCTATTTGGTGGAACGTTGCTTTGAGTGCCGAAGAACGTGAAAAACACAAGAATAAAGGTAGAGAATGCAAGACGAGGCATTGCCCTTTGTCCCTCTACAATTAGTCGTTGCGTTTTTCCACGGTCCGCAACTCAAACCTCTAGACTGAGATGCACCCAAGTGCCGGGCCACCAGACGTTTCCTGCTTTGGCGTACGAAGGAATACATTTACGAGACGCCCGACCACCGGAAAAGAAGCGAAAGCGGCGCTGCACGACTTGAGGCATAAAAGATTGCTCTCGATCGAAAAAATGCAGTCCAGAGTAGACGTGCGGGAAGAGAACGTGGCAAAGACTGATAACAAATGGAGCGTGCCAGAAACGAATCGAAGCGGGGCGAGCAACATGTGCGCTCTGCTAAGGTAAACATGCCATGCACGCCTGAGGGGGTTTACTCCGCACTTCTATATTTTTGAACTTTTTCTTGCCATGTTACCCCTCTCGAAGCAGTTAGTATTTTTGTTTGGTCTTTTGAGAGTTCTACATGGAAAAATAGGTGTCAGCGATCAATGAGAAAATAAAAAACTCATTCCTCCCGGAGAAATCTCAATGACCTGCTCAGCCCAACAAGTGATATTCAGAAGCTGTTTTCTTTATGTATTCTTCATGTTTTCACAGCACATTTTCATATCAGAAAAAGTAGAGGCGCTGACACAAAGACATCTTATTCTCTTACGAAAGCATGAGCTACACTGGAGCATTATAAACTTTTCGCTGTCGCGTCATTTTTACGCTCCGCTTGCAACTGTTCTTCATCAAAAGCTTTCACTGTTTAGTGTGTAGCTGCGGCACTTCAACGAGGAAATTATAAATTGAGGAGGATTTTAAAGCCTCATCTTTCAGATGTGAGAAAATTATTGGCGGATTGCAGAAAAATTTCCGCTGAGTTTCGCTTGCGAATTCTTGGATATCGAAGAGAAGCAACAAAAAGCAGCGACGCAATGTTGGCCACAGGAAGAGTTATCAAATTTCGTCAGAGTCGCTAGTTCTCTTGGTGCATCGTGAAGTATCAGTTGTTGCAATAATTTATTCTTCTTCAAACCATCGATGCTACGTTTAGCCACCGCAAAAAGAAAATACGCTTGCAATGCGGCACAATTGATTTCATTCCTTTAAGAAAAGCTTGGCACACAAAATCTTTCTGCTCCTGCTTCAGCGAAGCTTACTCTGCGACAGGGTCTCTGCTGACGTGAGGAAGAAAGTAGGGCCACTGCCAAAGCAGTGCTCGTTATACCAGAGAAGCAAGCCTTATAACATAGAAGCAAGTAGAATACTAAGCAAATACCACGATTCAAATGCCGTCGCCACAAAGTCGCATAGTTTCGGATTTCACGTTCTAAAATGGCCCCTGTGTTTGTGTGCGAGCGTTAAGACTGTGACAAAACAAGAGGAAAACCACAGAGGTCTATCTAGAATGCGTCCCAGCAATAGCGTTGAGATCGTCAAGCGGAGGCAACACCGGCGCTCAGCCACCGAGAACGATTCCGGGTAGAATCTGCAAACGTCCGCCACTGTTTTTGTAGCGGCCTAGCACTTATAGTAGCCATTCCCCACACATAGCTTGGGACTCCACACACATAGTGTGTGTGCAACATTTACTCGCGGGAACTTGCTCGGGAAGAGAAACCCGGGTTTCAAAAGCCACAGCGATGGCAGCACCTGCCATCGCAGGGCAGGGGCGCATCGCCCCAGCTTTCCGCCCCTGCGCCAGGAGTTGTATGAGGATCCGCAGGTATCTATGAATTTAAAGTAGAGAGCGACGAAATCCGCTTATATGAATATTAACCCATTATTACTACCCGAACAACTTTCTTCCGTGAACACTCGATCTCAGCAAAGGAACCTAAATAAAAACCGAAGTGTCTCGCGCACAAAATACGCAACTGGCCTAACTAGGCAAATGGACCATCATTTTTGTCTCCTGCGGCGGTTACTTTGGTTGTGTCTGAGCTTGTATATACTATCAGACATTTTCGTTGTCGCTTCTCTGCTTTCCCTTTTTTTACTTTCTAATGGACTACTAGGATTTATTGCTCCCGTGCGTCTGATATAAGTTCCACAATGTATTTATTCTGTTCAGTATTTATATTGTGATGTGTCTTCATCGTCTGTATTAGTGCGGAATCAATGCTGCGATGGGTAAAGCTCGCGCATGCTCTTGCAAAATTTCTGCGTTTGTGCCAAAGGAAATAAATAAATAAAAATAAATGAAACAAATACTGCTGCCGTTCACAGTCGCTGGCCTCTGCTCGAGAGCACGAGGCTATCGCCGCAACCGAGCACGCTTTGTGTTAAACTGCAACACTGTCTCGCATTGTTCAGTGAATATGGGCGTTTTCATCAGCTTCCATATACGGCGCGACGACTCAGACAGAAAATTCTCAGATTTTTTATCCCCGAAACTGCCCGAGGACAAATACTGTCGCTGCGTTTGGGCACTAAATTCAAACCATGATCGACTGGTACATTATTCATTTCATCTCTATATTTTCTATTCGACTTTTTTAACACTCTGTAAATTATGGAGATGCTCGTTTTGGTTGCCAGCAGTCTAGTTCATTATTTAGCCATACCGTAGGCGAGTGCATGCCCATACAGCAGCGCGTTGTTAAAGAAAGATTGATGATGCAGGCATAAAAATTCAACAAAAACAACAACAAGCGTTATTCGATGCAAAAGGAAAGCAACAAAAAGCTCTAATGGGAGACATCATTAGAAATACTAGATTTATTTCAGAACAAATGCCTCTGCAAGTGATGTCCGATTAAAGTTCTGCGCGAGCTGAGATCTGTATATGACTGCTAATATTCTACCCTCCGTAATATACCTCTCTGTGTGGAGCTCACTGTATAAGCGCTGCCGTTGTATTGGGGTCATGCGTCATCTCTCAGCGACCACAAGGACGCGCACATCCCAGAAAACACTTGCATGCTACTAAGAAAAGCCTTGAACCTGCCAAAATGCAACTACCAGAACGCATAAAAGGCGGGACAATGCAATGAACCGTTGAATTCTTGCTTGGTGCCTGTACCGTAAATGATGCAACATAGTCCCAATGTTGCCTTAATCGCCTTTGTAGGTGGTAAGATTGGGCCAGTGTCCATCAGCAATGTACAAGTCCCGGTTTCTGGACAGCTAAGCACTTCTAAAACAGACAGGTGAAGAGAGAGCATAACAAAAGACATAACTCCCTAGGGGATGAAGGAGCTTTCTTTTTTAGAATCCGTCACTCATGCCTGCATCTGATTGTTGCTCCTTTTATCATAAAGTTTCAAATAAGTATTAGACACCCCGAGGGCATAAGAGCTCAACAGAAATCTTTTATATCTCCCAAGATACTTTTCTCATGGAGGCCCGCAGTTGATGTTTATTGAATTTTAGTGTACTTTGCACCTGCTAGTAGTGGACATTTAATCGGAGAACGGTGAAATATCTTGTCAGCGGCACTTTCTTTGCTTATAGCTCTGTAATGGCGAAAGTGAATTCTGCTATTTCTGATATTTAGAAGTGTATTTGAACTACACTCGAAGAAATGCGTAAGAAGCGTTAGTGAAAGGCAATCTTTTTTTTTTTGGAACCGAAAGTAGGTTGTCTTCGCATTATTAACGTTTGCTCTCTAATAATGAGTTCGAGTAAACAATACAACCATAGACTGCAATGAAAAAGAGGAAACAGGTAGAAGATTGCTTTATTTCAAGGGCGCAGAACCGCCTTGCAGGCACTGATTAGTAACCGAAAGACAATGGGGGAACTAATGAGCTTCTCTGTACTTATGGGCTTGCGTGCCCCAGACGAAGCCGTTGATGACCATGTCTTCATTATCCATGCACGACACAGGCAAAAGTACGCAAATGAATCACTCGTGATGAGGCCTTAGAAACATTTTTTTTCTTTCTATGCAACGCGCTCCTCTTCTTAATTTAGTACAGTGGGGCTGCACAAGGAAATGAAAAAAATTAACATCATGTTACTTATCGGCAAAGAATTGGAGAAAGAAATGTATTACGTATATACTTTTTTTTCCTCCATTTCGTCTTTATCGCACTCGTGCGCATTACGGCTGAAGGTGGATCTGAAACAAGTATACAAATGAAGCGTGAAAATTCAGAGCAGTGGAAATTTTGAAACCCATCAGCATCTCACGAAAACGAAGACGATGCTGCACTGAGGTGGCCGGTCCGTCTAAAGTAATAATGAAGACAGGTTGAAGGTGGGTGAATTCAAACTGCGATATAAGATCCTTTGTTTTTTCGCTGAGGGTGCACGAATAAGCGCACACTACAGTAGAGGAGGCTATAAATGTTCAAACGCCGCAAAACTATGTCTACGTCTAAGGCGAAGTTGTCACCAAAACCGCTGTGCTCTCAAGTCACGTATGCGCTGGTCATCGAAGGCACTTTTGCACAGATCGTTGAAACTACATTCCAGTGCTTTAAAGGCTTGGAGGACAGACGTTCTCTTGGCGAGGGTGGAGACAGCCGTGCTAGAAAGTTTATTCCGTGGAATCCGCTACCACCCAGCGATCACAGCGCCATCTGTAGCAGCAACTAGATAACAGCACATCACGCATTGAGACTAGCATAGCAATCTAGAAACGACCACCTGCCACATGCCAATGAGGAGTTCACGGTCCAATATGGTGGATAGAGGTGGAACTATGTGATTATGATGTCAGAGGACATATTGATGGCATAGTTTCGGTTTCTAGAATCCAAGATGGCGGCCATTACAATTGGCTGTGCCCTCCGATTCCTTCCCCCCGCCAAGTATGACGTCCGGGCACGAATTGGCGGCATATATATATATATATATATATATATATATATATATATATATATATATATATATGGGTGCCATTTGTTGTTGGAGTATACATGTATGTATATATATATATGCTGTCTGCCTGTTACTGCCAGGAAGAATGAAAGGAAGGAAAGTGCACAGGCCTGCTCACTGGCTCAAGCCGAGCCACAATCGCTACCACGTGAAGATAGAAGGAGAGTTGAAAGAGGGCATAGAAAGACAGGATAGTAAAGACGCGCTAAAGACAAGGTCGATCCCGGAGTTTCATTTCATTTCATTTTATTACCTTAAAGGCCCCAAAAGAGGGGTGTTACATAGGGGGTGGCAACAATCAAAAGCACAGATTCACAATAACAGGAAAGTGTTTACATTTTCAGCGAAAATACTTGGGCAAGTGATGATGGCAACGTTGTTTGGAAGGCCGTTCGAGCCTGCGGCTGCACGAGGAAAGAAGGAATTAGAAAAAGTGACGGTGCGTGAGCGTGGACGGGCAACTTGTAGGTGATGGCTGGTGCGATGAGATATGCGTGCTAGGGGAAGAATATAAGGTGCGACGTGCATAGGGCTGTGGAAGAATTAGTGAAATGAAGACAGGCTGGCAATGCGACGGCGGAGCGATAAGGGTGATAATCCGGATGCTGTTTTTAAGGAGGAAACGCTGATGTCATAAGAGTACGATGAATGAATGAAGCGAGCATCGCGATTTTGAACAGATTCGAGTGCAATACCGGGCCAACCGGTGGCGGAAGTGAAGCATCCTTCAAACTCTCCACAAGATTTTCAAAAATGAGTCCAACTGATTAGAAAATTTTTATGTACACATGTACACATGCCAAGTACACTTTGATCTCAGCCAAAAGGCTGACTCCAACTTGGACCCGTAACAGATACTCCATGGGTCCGGACAATAGCCCAATATATATATGCTTTCCACTATATATACTCCAACAACAAGTGGAACGCATCCAGGGCTAGTTGTATACAAACTTGGGTAGGAAAATGAAAGCCTATGGGGTGTGATATACAAATAAAACCACAATAAAATAACAGGTAAACATTGTATACATGCAATTACTAACTGAAGCGTTACCATATTGCACCGCAAGCCGAATTATAGGCTCACCTTGACCCCCCAAGCGAAACAAATTTCGTTTGGGACGTATCTTGAGGAGGAGGAGGAGAAGGAGGAAGAATAGGAACGGCAGGGAGGTTAACCAGATAATTTGTTTCCTACCCTAGTCGAGGGGAAGGGATGAGGGGGTAAAGAAATGAAAGATAAAGGTGAGTAGCGAAAAAATTGAAATCACTATGAGGGGTGTAACTCGACAACGGGCGGACGTGCATCGTAATTTCTTTGTTAGATGGCGCTAGGCTCGATCACTGCCCTAGTGGAAACGTTCTGATGCTTCTCCGAACAGCTCAGGGTTTTTCTTCACTGGCCTCGCTGGATGCGGAAAGACTTTCCTTTTTACGCATGACCAATAACGCTAACGCTCGTTACTTCAACGTCTGGGAGACGTTGGCGGCCTTTTTCATCAACGTGTGTGAAAACTAGAAAGCTTGCCTATATGTGCGGGCAAACCATTAATTGTACAACGCTTTACGAGAGAAATCTCGCAAGAAAAGCTAAAACTGTAACACTGGCCTTCGGCTTCGAAATATTCAGACGCTGGCGCTTAAACAAGAAGACAACGACAAGCGCCGAACACTCCGACCCTCGGGCCTGCCCTGGACTGAACGTTGCCTGTGGTCTATACGTGGACTGTACCGCTAGTTCTTCGCGACGCAGCACCTTGAAGGACGTTTCTTATTGCAAGTGGTGGAGATGCCAACGATCCATCCTTCGACCTAGAGCTTCGCAACCGCGCATTGCCTACCACCTCTGCAATGCCTGAGGCCGTCACTCAAATTGTATCACCGCTTCCGTCAGCTGTCTTCTGTGCCAGTGCCGCGCGGCAGCGTGACCCGGCCATCATCAGCGGCACAGATGACACGGATGTGGAGAATTGGTCGGCCTCCTATGAACGCGTAAGTGAATACAATAAGTGGGACCACAGCGTCAACCTCACCAATGCAATATTTTATTTGAGCGACGTAGCCAATCTCTGGTTTCGGAACCACGAGGCTGACATCTCAAGCTAGACAGCTCCCAAAACCAGCCTGACAGAAGTCTTTGGCCGTCCCGCAGTGCGTAAGCTTCGCGCCGAGCAACGCTTGCGAAGTCAGGCCCTGCAAACCGGTGAAAACTTCACCAGTTATATAGAAGATGTCGCTGACCTCTATAAGTGTATCAACCCTTCTATGAGCGAGGCCGACAATATCAGACATATCATGATAGGCATTCAGGATGATGCCTTCCAGATTCTCGTCGCCAAGGATCCCCAGATTGTCTGTGGTGTCATCGGCTACGGTCAAATGTTCACAAACAGCGCCTTTCTACCCGGCGTGCAGGCTTTCAGGAGGCCACACTTTCCAGCTTGGCTCTCCCAGGGGAAGTTACTCTGGACCAACTGTCGCTCCTCCACCGTATTCAGCAGTCTGTACGTGAAGAAGTCGCACGCCAGCTATCTTTGTCTACCTGCCCACCTACGCCCTCACCGTCGCTCACTCCGAGCCTACAGCGTGTCATCGAGGAGCAGGTCGCTGAAGTCCTGCCACCACCTCCTCAGCCATCCCTGATCGCGGCTCATCTGACGTACGCCGATGCCGTGGTGCGGTAGCAGCCCTCTCCTCACCTACTACCCATGTCTACAGGCCACCTAACCGACTGTTAGAACCCCAGCGACCTGCGACCCCACCTTATCGTCCGGTTGCCCGCCCCCGATCACAGCCGCAGCCACTCAACCCTTGGCGCACGCAAGACAACCTCCCTATTTGCTACGCCTGTATTCTTCGTCTAGTCCCCGTTTGTTCGCGCTGTTTTTTTGCATTATGTATCACCAACTCGCCCGCTTATCTATCCTGTTGAGAAAACTACGTATACCTCGCATAATTTTAAGTGTGCATCGATGGGTCTATAACATGGCAGAAAGAGAATGAAAAGTATCAGCCTTTTTCTAATCGCGGTTGTGCTTGGCTTCGACGCGCATTACCGTCAAGCTATACTGCGGAGAGATTCACCAATTTTGGGTTAGCAGGGCAAGCTTAATCTTACTTCACACTGCCTCTACAAATAGGTCATCCGCAATGACGGCATAATTTGTACTAAAAACGACCTTTCAAAACACATTATAGCGATTTTCCCGTCCCCCCTATGTGTCGCAAATTGTTGCGTTATGTTGTTCTGAGCAAGTGGCCGCTGACCGTTACGGGCTCATTCGCCGCAGGCGTCTCGTTCGTGTCAAGAACTGACGTATTCTGGCCGCGTTGCCGGTGCTCGCTGTGTAGAGAGAGACAAGGTTTATTGACGGGAAAGGCCGAGAGGTTGGCCGGAAAAATAAATATCTGGCCTGCTACTCTGCGCTGGGGAATGGGAAGAGGAGAAAAAAGAGGGTCACGATGGGGGATGATGATGATGGGAGGAGGCAGACGAAAAAAATACAAAAACAAGGCACTCTTTCTTACATCACAAACGCGAGACAAGGCCTCTGGCGCTTAAAAAGTGTGAGAGCGCTCGCGTTGCCTGTACAGTTTTCGAACTATCTGGCCAAGCCCCGAGGATCAAATCCTCCGAGAGGGGCCTGGTGTCAAAAGACTTCAAAGCAGATGCTAGTACGAGTATTTCTCGTCCATATGCTTCCACTAGTGTCGCTGGCGAAGCATGGAGCGTGCTCATCAGCCGTAACCGCTCAGAGCGCAATAGCGCGGAAGGACGCATTGCATATTCAGGCGACTCATTGTGCTGCGCTATGCGCGTGCAAGAAAAATACGGGTCTCGTTCAGCATAAAGCAACAAAAGAAAACATGAAAGCTAAAAAGGCGCCCTTCAAGTGATTTTCATATCCACCTATGTGAAAACGAATATCTGTTAACTCACTAAGCTTTTCACTAGGCTGTGCTGGAAACACTTTAAAGGAAAGATTTTGCTACACATCAGAATAATGGACCATTACCTTCAATATTTCCGCATCAGTCGCTTACAATTTTCCAATTTTCAAAATTTTAGCCGGAAAAAGCTTGACTTTTAAGCTGATTTCAGCTATTCCGCATGTGTAGCTCATGATGGCTGCTGACGATATAGTAGTCCTCACACTGCAATCCAGTGCTGATGAACTTCCAAGCCTCTAGTAAATTATGCATTGTAAAGTAAGGCGTCATGAATTTTCAAGCACATTTATGACGAAGATTGACAAGAAACCTTAATCTGTGCCCAAGAGTGAATTGCACATAACGTTCTACGAGCGCATTCAAATGGTCTCTGAATAGACATTGATGCCTTTATTTCGTCCATTTATTACTTTCATTCAAAGGAGTATTGTTTACGCAAGGCTACACAGCAGAAAAGTTCTGTACCCGTTCTGTTTCTTTCTTTTCTTGGCCTAAACGGGACAGGATGTGGGCTATATCATAGTGCGGTGGCAGTAGGTTAAAGAAAAAATACGGAACATTGTTGGACAAGACATAAATGCCCGTAACAAGCATACCGTCCATTGGCAATTTTCAGAATAAATTCGCAGTCACGACCGCTTCCACACAGAAACATTGACCGGCGACTTCCGTTACTTCTTACATATTTGCGTAAGGACCATCCGCTGCATTTCTTTATGATGGCAGGTGCGCCGTTTCCCCAACCTAGGGGATAAGAGGAGGGAGTGTAAGTGGTGCACGCAGCGAGGCTTGCGATGCCACAGGCACCGCACTGTAGACAGATGAGTCCGCAACAATGTAAATTATGGTACAAATACACAAGCGCTTCCTTCGTCGTTTAAAATGGCGTTTAGGTTTTGTGTGGATTCGAAGGGATGCAATTGCTGAACACTTAACCGCATTGTGATTACGGCACTATCTGAGCAAAAGGAGTCCGCATCAAACTTATGAACAAGGCAGTCGTTGTTAACAGAACGAAAAGTGGCTCTATGTACGTAAAGGGAGCAATAAAATAGATAAGAGAGCGTTAAGGGCGAGATTAATACTTGGGTTTACCAATATGTTGAAATATATTTCTGGCATGAAGTTCGATCAGTGAGCTAATACTATAAAAATTTAATTCATGTGAAAGACTTTTGAGTTCTTGCTACCTGTTTTTTTTTTCCGTAAACATCAGTTGTGCCCGGTCACATACTTTAAGAACATAAGCTGTGAAGGCGTACGAATCGGGCCTTCTTCGCAGCCTATCATCTCGTGGTGGAATGCGGAACAAGTAAGACTACCACTGGCGCATGTTCATCTCAGGCGATAGAGGCGCATATGCATTTTTTTTTCTTTGCGGTTTGTTCAAGAGGTGAAAACAACTCCAACAGAACAGTGGTGAAACAATTTTCACCAATTTTCGAGCACTTTCCAAGCATCTCCACAAGTTCTAAACTAAGGTTACTGAAAATAGGTGAACAATTGCAATCAAATTGAAACGTAAACCGAATAACTCCAATCACTAAAACCTCCATAATTTTGGTTGAAGTTTACCACACACTAAGCGCTCGTTGGCGTTTCAAAGCATCAATTCTGTTCTCCGGACTCAAACGTTAGCTTCGTTCAGGGAACAAAAAATTCATTGAATAAATTACAAGAATTTAAGCTCCCCTTCAATACCCTTCAGAATCTACCACATAGCAGGTCATCTCGTTTACTGACTAAAATATTGCGCAGCCGCTTAACGACGCACATTGACGGTATGCGTTCGCTGTGGAGCAGGCTTTACTAGTTGCCGGTGCAAGGTGTGTGAGGTGAAGCCAATGAAATAATCTTTTCAATACTAAACAAAACTAGACGCAACGTCAAGCGCGCGGAAGTTCTAGTAAAAGTTTCACTCTTACTATCTTTCCGGGGCGTGACAGGTGTGTTTCCGGGAACCTGTCAAGCTTCATTTAATGAAGAGAGCTGCCGCCAAAAGGGTCAGGAAAGCAATAAGAATGTGGGGACAGCTAAAGAAAGCGAGACAGTGGGTGGTGCGACACCTATCGAAAGCAGAGCCAACAATTTTTGCCCCCATCTGAGAGCAGGGGAGCGCCAACCGCTTGAAGAAAGCGGGAAGGCTAGCTAGGCCAGTTCTGAGAACAGCGTGCCTGTGGAAATACCTAAAAATTCTTCCAGACATGTGAACGTACCTATTTTCCCACTGATAGAGCCTCCTGGTGTAGACAGCGTTATCACAAGATCAGAACCGATGCACTTGGGTGAGCTGAAAGTCCGCTCTTTCGTTAAGGGTCTACTGCGCAGTGGCTTCAACGAGCGAGCTTTAATTAAATCGGACAGCTTGTTACACCACTACGTGCGCGACCTTGGCATGTTAATTAACTCAGCAAGGAGGAGGTAGCGCACGGGGCGAGAAAAAAAGAAAGAAGAGGTGTACTAGGGTGCTAGCGTTAGACTAGCTTGTATACACAAAGCCATATGACACGCAGGGGACATGAACGCCGCTCAGGAGAACGTCGGTGCCAAGCAAATTGCCCCCGTTCCCCATGCATAGTTAAGTGCGAAAAGCGGCGTTCAAAGGGGCGTCGCTTCTCCCTAAAGTGCCCTTACGGCATTGCTCAAGCGGTCGCAAAGAAACTTGCTTCGGCTTTGGCGACGCCGCCCATGAGGGATTTTGTGCCTGTGCAGCTCAGCTTTTAAGCTACGCGCACATTGGGTGGGCGACAAAGCGCGTACGGGAAGCAGATGCTAGAGGAGTTTGGTAATGCGAGCAAAGATACCTTACACGTTTATTGGCAGCATCGTTTATTTAATGAACTGCCTGATAGAAGCAGCTAATTTCACAAATACTGCGAAAATATCAGGTAAAATCACTCCTCATGATGTGACCTAGCAGTGGGCAGTGGATACGCATTTGGGAATATGGTCTTGTTTATACTCAAAGTAGCATTCTCTACCAAGACATGAAAATAATGAGAGCCTGTGTAAAAATGTGCACTGCCAAAGGAACCATCTGATAGCACGCAGAGGCTGGTTCTATGTTGGCGAATGTGCGCTTCTGCTGGAATGTTCGGTGTCAAAGTAAAGTGTCATCCTGCGAAAGACGACAATCTGCAGGTTCTTTTGAATTTTGCATTTATAATTTAATTTTTCACACAAAATTACGAACCCAAATACAGGAATTACTGAAACCTCTTTACTTAAAGTTGTTCCTTTTTGTATCATTATTTGAACTCCCCCTCCCCCAACTCCCCCTGACCGTTATATTTCAAAGATAGAGCGTCTGCGTTTTTCAGCCAGGACAGAGTGGTATACGTGGTAAGCATATCTCGGTCAGCAGTCAGCGCCAAAAGAGGAAGAGGTGAAAGTGCGGTGGAGGGCTTGGTCCTTGGTGGAAAGGCCATCATCATCATCATCATCATCATGAATGTAAACTCAGCGGCAGTAGAGAGGCATCTTAAGTACTCCAGAGGTTTAGGCAGAACCACGTGGTTGGTTATTTTGTTGACTGATGAGCTAATGTCACATGCCAAAGCAGCACTGCAAGCTCGATACGAAACAAGGTAACAGTCGATAAAACCACTACTGAAACGAATGACTCTTGGTTTCAAGGTCTGTTAAGTTCTTTCCTGTGTAATCCTATCGCGTTACTAATCTCCGTAAGCTTAATTTCAGGATGCACGGCGCGCCACAGTAGAGAGCTGCGACTTTATTTTATTCCTGCAGTTCTAAAGAACTAATAAATAACTAAAAAGACAATTTCACACCTCGCCTCCATCAAAAAAAAAAAACGGCGACAGCAGCTGAAGCTTAACATGTGAGCTCGGGCTTAGCAACCGAACTCCACAGCCACTTTTAGGCAGTGGCGGTCACAGAAGGAACGGAACAGAGCCACATAAATTGTGCCATTATACAAACAGTATTTCAACTGTTAATTCTGGCTTTTCATCAGTGCACAAAGCGAAAAAGGACTCATTAGTCACTCTTGACTTAGAATCTGAGCGCTCATCTGCTACAAATGGCGACGGGTTCGTCGATGGGGTGACGTCACAGCCAGTGCGAACACAATGACACGAATTTGACTCGAGCAACTATAATGTGTACACCAGTGCGCGAGTAAGAAACTGCAGAAAAAAAAATTGCGCGTTATTGTGTCCCCGACAGCGGTAGTTACGAAGAAATCGGCCACAATAACGATGACGCCGAAAGAGCGCATGATTACGGGCCCTTATCTGCAGTGCTTTAGCACTTTCTTTTTCGCCTCAATCATGATGTGTTTAAAGTGTAGCATGGCATCGATGCCGGCGCCTCGGAATTCGAACCACAAGGCTTTCAGGCTGGGAGCGTTGTCTAAACCTGGAAGTCAGTATCGATGTTTTTCTAAAAGTAGCGAAGCATGCTTACGCTTCCGTTGCAGAAGCCATTGACGGCTTTCGTACTCGCAGTGACCACGTCCGGTGTGCCACTGTTTGCCTCTGCTTTAATGAAGCACACCGACGGCGGAGGATGGTTGATTCATTGTTGGATGAATACCTTCATTTTCTTTCTCTGCCTCTACTGATCTCGGTGCGATAGGTACGGTCACTTCTTTCATGCAGCAACTGCGCTGCTAGCGGTGCAAACGTTTATCTCTATGCTGGGTTGTTTGCAACTGAACTTAATTACCCACTTCAGCATGCATTGTCTCTTCCAACCAACTTGCATCGTGTGTTTGCTGCTGAACTAAACACTTCGTTGAGAATAAGAAAATCAATTACAATACGCCTACATATCGTTTTAGATATGAAAAAAAACACAGATGGCTGAGTTTGTAAGGCATCAGCCAACGAAGCGACTTGATGTATGCAACGGCGCAGGCTGAAAATCAGCTTGGACTTCGCTCTTTTGTTTCTTCTTCTTTAAGTTAGGACGGAAAATTCTGTGATGAAGGCCTTTGGCTCGCCATGATTTTGTCTGAATTTGCAACGAATAGGAGCTGTAAGCATTTAATGCTTGACAAAATATTCTATTGTCAGCAACACTCAGATGCAGCCGAGTGCGCTTTTTAAAATTTAAATATGCACACATTGCGGCCCTCACTTCATATCCACAATACTTAGACGTCACGACATACCCGCAAACAAAAAGGCATAATTTGTGCAGAATGGAGAGTTCCTGTAGCTTGCTCATTCATAATCTACGCCAATAGCACGTTCAGAGCAAGCAGGCAAAAACAAAACGGTGAGCGAGAAAAGACTCTGTGTAGCGACGTACTACCTAATCCAGGCAGGCGAAAAGCAGTGACCCTTAGCCAGCACTGCGAGCTTGCGTTTGTGTGTACTGCGTTCACGTACCCGCGCTGCGATGATTTCTGCCGGCACATGTCCCGTATCTGGCCCTATGTTTCTCGACGATCATTGGTGCAGCCGCCTGACGTTGATCGCCAAAGCAAATCACCCACGATGGCCCGGGGCAATGACTCATGAGTTCCCGTCAGTTGCTTTCACCTTTGCCTGACAGCCATAATCTGGGACAGAGGTTACTTTCATAGCCTCCGGCATCGGGAAATGAATGTACACTGGCTGTTCGCGCTAGTACACAAATCGGACGCAGCGGCATAGGCGGGCTTCCTTTCACGGCTTGCTCCTGCAGGGCTAGCTCTTTCCATTCTCCGCCTCGTCGCAGTCGGGTGCTTTCTCTAATGTACCTTCGAGCAATGCCTCTGTTCTTTAGTTCGATTATATGGTTGTGTGCGCGTCCAGTACAGTAGTAATTGTGTTTGCTGTGCTTTGTCAAACTACGCTTACATCGTTCGCTTGCGGTGGCACAGCAATGGGCTTCGACTGCGGCTGCGTGCTGTTTCATTCATCTAGACCTGTGGTGTACAATGAAGATGCCCGATAAGGTACTTCATCTTGTCTCACTGGTTCATTACGGTCTGTTAATTCTTTCTCTCCCCAGCGCTTTTATAGTTCGTCCATGGTGGCATATATTAGGAACACTAGTTCTTCGGATCGCTTTTTAGACTCTGGTGTTTTTATTGCATTTGCTCATGCGTAGCAATGTTTTTTTTTTCAGAAAGCTCCCAACGCGGTTTATCTAGTTTAAACGCATCGTCTACACGCGTCCTCGATTGCATCACGCCAAAAGCCAGCTGTTAGCTCTCGCCAATAATTGTTGAAATTCAGGCGGCAGGTAGTCGAAGAAAGCAAGAATTTTGAAGTCAGGGGGTAGCGAAAGAACGACTGGCTCTGAAGACGGTACGTCACAAAGAAAAGTAAAAGAGTATATACTGACCGAGAAACTGCTTCCTGTCTTTATAGGTGCCATATGGACTTTCTCGAGATAGAAATAAACATAAAAACCATGTCTATTTTTAAGCCATGATCTGCAAAATAAATGTCGAGTTGATAACTGCCTGCACTTTATTTGGTCTACTACAGGCAATAACGGCCGATATCATCACGCATATGTGGCGGTAATCAGGATACGACTGACCGTTGCTCGCAGTAGCACTCGGTTTAAAGACGCCACCGGCCTATTTTACGTCGAACACATATTCGCAACCTCGGCATCAACTGACAAGAGGATGTGAAAAGCACGGTGTGGATGTCAACAGTCCTAAGACAAATAA
Source organism: Amblyomma americanum (assembly GCA_030143305.2). Classification (NCBI taxonomy): domain Eukaryota; kingdom Metazoa; phylum Arthropoda; class Arachnida; order Ixodida; family Ixodidae; genus Amblyomma; species Amblyomma americanum. The sequence continues at coordinate 8,097 of JARKHS020007344.1, read as the reverse complement.
ATAAACTCCACTACAAGCTCCAACGTATTGCCCATACTAACTATGGACTCATCGAAAATGAGCTCCACAAGACTGTGGAAGCCATCATGTTGTCACGAGTGATGTATGCTTACCCATATCTCCACTTAACGAATACTTAACTAGCTGCCCCGCAGAAACCAGGTATCTCATTCCACAAACCGTATTGCACAACACGCTAGAGGAGAAGGATGCCGCACATCATGAAGCTCAGCACCACTGCATCATCACCTCCCGTCAAGGCCGTGCTACACTAAAACACTTGGAGAGGGCTACCACCTCCTACCAATCTCTGATTTTCGACAGCATTGAGAGCATTTACTTCTCCTCACCATACTGCCTATACCTCGATACATGAAGCAGGAGAAGAATTCGTCCCGTCGAGAACAAAGAGTATGTCATCTCACGACCCTATCACATGCCATACTACAGAGACGGAACCTTCGTTGTCCCCAACGCTACATTTTCAGTAGGCCTACACAATCAAGTAGTTCGTCATCACACTGGAGTTCCTGTTCTGACCTCAGCTGAAGCACAGGTCATCGCTGAAGCGATCCTTCACCACCATCCAGCAACTAACACGATGACTGTGCGCACGGACAGCCAGAACGCCCTCCATGATTTGGCGAGCAACAGGCTCCCGGGACATATCGACATCCAGCTGAACGCCTACCTTAACCAGCACCCTTTGCACGTTGTTCTGGAATGGGTGTCGGTAACAAGTGATTAGCAGGGAAGGAAAGGGTACATGGCCTCTCTCGCGACAAGTCTCTGAGGAAACCTTTCCCCTTGGCCGGATGATTACAACACCAAGAATGAGGAAACTATGGACAAAAACACCAAAGAGAAAGACTGAAAGAACTACGACACTGCGGCCGGCTATTTCCTCCCCCTCTTCCACATCTTACTCGCCGCGAGTTTACTTTCATTAGAGAAGCAAAAACTAATCCTATACTATTTGACCTGTACAACCACCACACACTCACACGCTCTGGTCATCCCCGCCGTCAGGTAGGTATGAGGCCCCAACCCTCATAACACGCTCAGATATTGGAGCTGCCCACGTGCCACAGTCACCACACCCACTTTTACGTACATTGTTACCCATTCAGGTAGCCTATTCTTGGGAGAACTGGGCCACTCCTCTTGTTGCACTCCGCCCAATACTATGGCCACTTCTCGTTGCCCATATCGCCCGCATAATCAGAAATATGGGCTCAGACGGTCAGACTTCAGACGGCGAACAGGAACAGGGTCCGAAAATAAATATTTTTTAGGTCTCCCTGGGAACAACTTGGGCAACGCTTCCGAAGATCGCAGAATCGGTCGCGCGTGTTCGCTTTACTTCGAGCGCTGTCCATTCGACTCTAGCAAGTGCAGGGATGTGACCCGTCTATGTGAGGCACTTACTGATTTATTGACGTACAGTGGCAGTCCAATAATGTTGATAATACCTTGCAGCTGTTGACACCCGGCTGCGCCTCGAAGATCTGTCTATGCTTGACGCTATTACTTGCTTGACACGAATTTACTTGCGGGAGGGACACCGGCTAAATGTAGCGAATGGTCGCTCACGAACTAAAAACGCCTTTTCTTTTGTTCTTCCTCCGTCCTGTGCAGTTTATTGTTAATTGTACTTACCACGTACGAACAACTACCCTGCCCTTATACACTCTTAATTTAAAATAGTCAAAGACCATGCGAAAAATTTCAATTCTCCACATGCACGGCCGTGAGCCAGCATCATTCTATGTTGTTGTTGTTGCCTCATAAGCTATGGCACTTAACCACAGTGGGGGATTGGCCAGGGTTTGGTGCAGATACAAACAGGAGAGAGTCATCCAGGCTTATCTCAAGCGGCTCATGAATAAAAACTGAAGAATCAGGAAAAACGAGTAACAAATCTCGAAAGATTTTGTGTTGATTGGAATAAAAATCGAGGAAACAAAGAGGTGAAGGTTAATAAATAATAAAAAGTAATAATCATAAACAAAATTTTGAGAGAAAAGTAAAGGGAAATAAGACTAAACACAAAAATCTCCCGGTCTGGATAGTATACCTGTGAAGAAGATAACAAATTAGCTTAAGGGCATGCCCATTGACGGTCCCACCAAACGAGAGGAAGACGGGGAGAGTAAACGGCTGCTCTTTTTGAGCAACGGCAATTTGCAAATACCGAAATTCTCTGCGGTGCAAACCACCGGCAGGAGAGAATGAAATTGTATAAGGATTCAACGCCTCCGCATGACGCGCATAGATTCGACGGCTTGAAGTAAGAACGGCATAATTAAAAATTCAGACAAAGAATCCTGTGCAGCGTAAAAGCGTCATGGAAACCTCACGTTGCCTTAAAGCACACGGACGAACGTTCCATGCGAATACTGAGTGTTCATAGTCCGCTGTAGCAAGGATGGGCTCATGGCTCAGGTTCTGGTGTATTCGGAAACGTTCATAACGAGACGTGGTCAGCAGGGTAAGGTTTAGAAAGACGTGGGCAACAGGCCCAATGATGGTTTATTTCGCTAAGAAATCGCCCATCGAATTGAAGTAATGCCACAGTGCCCTGGAATCCACTGAAACCGCACTTTTTGCACATCAAGGGGCACAATGTAGGTTAGGGATCGGTATAAGAGTCTAATTCCCGAGCTTTCAAGCGCTGCCAAGACTGAGGGACAATCAGAGATAATGATTACATGAGAAATATAGCGAGGAATTCAGCAGCGAAAATTGGCGTATAATCTGGGACCCGGGTAGAGTAACTCCAGTATAATGCTTGGGCATAAGCACCTACTGCTGCTTTTTCGCCATGTTGAGAGGCATCTGTAAAAATAACAGCGTGGCTTGGGTACTGGAGGAGATATTCTTTCAGAAGACAATTTATCACATTGGCAGCAGAGTCCTTTGCATATTGTGGCAGCGTATGGTGGAAGCAAATACCTGGGGCAGCCTGCACATTGCTAACGCATTGCACAGACCTAAGCGAGACAGGAATTTGAGACAACAGGTACTCTGTAAGCACAAACTGAGGCCGCTTATATTGCGGACATTGTTTATGTAGGAGCAAAGCAAGGTTTGTAAAAAAATGAATGGAGCACTCCAGGCATAAGCTCAAGTCCCCGTAAGAAGGGGTGCACTGTCAGATGCTGGAAGCGAGAGTTCAAGTCCCGTACATGAGCTTCCAGAACGAGGACCACATTTGCCACTGATTATTGCAAACACAGGAAAAGCAGTAAAGCGCGCCTCTCCAAAAGCACCAGAGGTTGAATTAGAAAGGCTGCTTTGCTGTATTCACGCAAAACAGCGTCTTCACTACAGTAAGTATGAAAATGAAGAAGCGAGTAATTCAGCAGTTGGAATATTTGATCTCGTCCACAAAAACATATGCGTTATGTATGTTCGCATTGAAAAGCAAGAATATGTTCTCCGGGAGAACGGCGTTTCTCCTCTCTACCATCAGTGCGCTTAGTAATCAACGGCAGATTGTCATACCAAATGAAAAAAATAAGTGCCGAATTTTTATTTAGATGCAGTAGGGACTACAACGTTTTTTTAATTATTTTTTTCGGCATAGATAACCGGCAGCCATTTAATCTTTCATACCACCTGATGCAAAATTTCAGCTTTTAAACTGACATCCTGTTTAGCGGCGTTGTTTTGCAAAGCAGAATCACGCCTCAATTTTAATATCATCTTGGTTCCAGCTCGATTAGAACGTAAAGCTTCAGACTCAAGGAAACAGCAGGCGAGTGTTTGAAGCCGCATTAGTGTGAACCTCTCTTATGAACTGATAGGTAAACTTAATGTCATGGCAGAGACGCGAATTATTTGGAACTGAGCCATAATGATGAGTCACACGCATTTTTCGCTCACATTTGTTGGGTATACATGATCGATGTACTCTAAATGTCGACGGAAATAATAACCGTCAAAATTTGTCAGTAATCACCGGACCAGCTCTGTTTGTTTTCAACCTTCCATTCCCTGCGAAAAATAAGAAAAAATTTTCGGTTCTTCAATAATCACTGGCCTTTCATGAGCCCTCCCATCACTACTGCAAATCAGACCTCTCAGCTCATAGTACCTGCCACTTCGACACGGGCCGTCCCTGCTGTCGTGAACTCGAAGGCAACGCTAAATATTCCTTGGCTCAGAAGACACAGCAGCGGGAACGATACTTCCTATTATTGCCACTGAATCGCCGGATATGGTCGCATGAGTGTAACGGCCTCAGTCGCAGTAAATCTATTTATTTTTTCGTCCCTCTATTGCCAAATCATGCTCCTCTTTTGCTCTTCACTCGGTTTTGAGCTTCCCAACAGATGAAACAGAGCAAAGGCGAGAGTCGCGAAATATTTTTACGCTGTCTGGAGACATGCGGTAAAAGAAGTCTCGCAGGAATCGTCGTATGCTCGGCCCTGTCATATCCGGCGAGGCAGGAAGAGCAGGCAAGAAGCTGTTCTGGTGGCGCCGCCAGCGATTACCGTGGTGTACCCTCCAGTGCTTTCATTTCCGCGCTATCAGGACGCGGCGCGTTTACACTTCAGTAGCAACAGAGATGTCATTTTCAGGGAGGGAATTCAAGCAGCAGAAGAAAAAAAAATCATCACATCCAGCTTGTTTTTCAGTCCAGTCAAGTTTTCCAAGCGTGTGACTCTTTATAAGCGGTGTCGTAAATTCTCGAAAAGATCCGGGTACCCTTAATCATAAGAATATCCACATCGTCATGATAGGATTGTAAAGACTCCAATACAGAGAGACGTGTGTATTATCATCGATAACGCTAGACTCGCCGTAACCATCTTTAACTGAAATAATTATAGCGAAGAAGTAGAAACGGCTAAATAAAAAGTGAATCACCGAAAAATGAGGGACGTCGCAAGAAATGTGCAATTATGATACACGACATCCTCAAGATGCGCAAGATTCAAAACGGACGTTGAAAATTTATTTAGATAATGTTTGCACAGCTCTTTCTTTTTTTAGCAAAATATTTGAATGTACATGGTTTCTGACGTCCTCGATCTTTCTTTAATATTCCTATCTCACGCATCTCAGAAATTTCCGACGTCTTATTGATATGTGTCTTTAGACTGGTGTCAATAAAAATTTTAAGTCTTGTAAGGCTGCAGTTGCAGAAAAGTTTCGGAACATATTGACGGCGTTAATAAGAATTCTCCTTTGGCAATCACTTCAGTCGTATTTGCATCAAAATCAAGGAAGAGGGTGGAGTGGAAAGCATCTCAACACTTGGTGGCATTTACTGCGTGATTTCACGGTATCTGGCAAACCTAAATGAATCGCAACAAAAAAAAAACAACTTCTGAATTCATCGTAATTTATGTTCCAAACACACTGGTCATGGTGTAGATGTCATCAAGCTATTTCCGAACGCGTTGAATTCGTTAACTTGGATGGAAATGTAGTACAGTCTTTGCATTTCAGTTTTGTCGGAATGGTTTCATCAGTGCCAGAAATCGATCACATGGTGTGCAGAACACCGAAGCCGCAGAGCACCGAAGATGCCCCCCGAATCATCCGAACGAGACGACCATGAAGATGCACTACCACACCATTTACTTCGAACGGCGCCTTAACGGCATGCCGAGGAATCGTGAATAGGTTAATGCCCACATATATGCGGAATTCGTCACACTCTCCTTTACATTCTTAGATCACTAGGACTCCTCATACATCGCTTAGCATAGTGGCGCACTCGATAAGCGATGCGCCTCTGCGCCAGCAGGCGACTGTTTCAAACACAGACACTGACGAGCCTTGTCAGATGCAGGTTGTTCATCCCACGCAACCTCTCGCGACCAGTCACCCGTTTCACTGCCAACTGCCATGGTGAACAGTTTGCCCACAATCCGGGGCCAGTTTGCCACCTGCCATTATGGGCAGGTTGTGATGACGTCACATAGTCACCTAATCTGTGGCAGGAGGGACACCTGCTTTCACGCTGAGAAAGATGCCGGCGGCGACAACACAGCTGACGACGCAAGATTTTCTGCAGAATGGGAGCGTTAACGCTGTCACGGTAAAAAATAGACCAGGCTCTTTGTTTCATTTAGAAAGAGCAGGAACGTAGACGACGGGAACACTTTTACTTCAGTTTCGTGCTTAATGGAAACGGAGGCGTCGGGGGTTGCAACTAAGAAGAAGCAGCGACGGCGTAGAGGTAGAGCATCCGCCTCTCGTGCAAGAGGACCGGGGCTCGAATCCCAGTACCGCGCAATTCTGCACCGGATTAAAAAAAACACTCCACGGGCTGAAGGAATTGCATACCCAGGCCTGGGATGCGGCCTGATCTCGGTGACCAGAACCCACAATGCACTCCCTCACCAGAGCAGGATTTGGTCACCCTGTTGTACTACCTGGCCAAGACCTGCTAAGAACACTACCAATCAACCCTCGGCCCTCGGTTGAAGCGGGTTCCGAGCAACGGACGAAAGCGGCGGTCAGACCTGTGACGTAGCGGAGGGTGCTAAGAATGTCTTCCTCCGGCCTGGCCGCCATTGGAAACCTAACCTGGGAAGGTTTAACGCTAGAATCTCATTCAGATAGGCTAGCCAAGCAGTGCTATTCCAGAAAGTAGCGGATACTAAATGGGATGTGATAGGGTTTATCGAGGTTAGGAGGACAGATGAGGCGTATACAGTATACTAAGAGGCGGGCATGTATTATGCTATCGTGGATTAGGCGAAAGACGAAAACTAGGTGTGGGATTCCTCATGAATCAGGATATAGATGGCATTCTAGAAAAGCTCTATAATATTAACGAGAGGGTGGCAGCTGTCGTAATTAGGCTGAATAGGAGGTACAAGCTAAAGGTGGTGCAGGCCTACGCGTCTACATCCAGCCATGATGAACAACCGCTGAAAGCTTCTATGAAGACGTGGAATCGGCAATTAAGAAAGCAAAAACAGCACACTGTACTAATGGGCGACTTCAATGCGAAGGTAGGCAAGAATCGGGCCGGGGACAAGAGAGTACGAAACTAAGACATAGGCTCCAGGAATAGCAGGGGGAGTTATGAGTAGAGAGAAATGATTTACGGGTTATGAATACTTTCTTCTGAAAACAAAATAACAGGAATAAACGTGGAAAAGCACCATTCATGCGACTTGTAATGGAATAGACTTCGTACTATGCGCTCACACTGGTATCGTGCTGGATGTGGAGGTCGTCGGAAAGGTGCGACCACAGAATGGTAAGGTCTCGAATCAGCTTAGACCTGAAGAAGGAACGGAAGAACTGAGTGACGCGGAAACCCATTAACGACTTGACAGTAAGACGAATACTAGATGAATTCAGGATATAATAATAATAATAATAATAATAATAATAATAATAATAATAATAATAATAATAATAATAATAATAATAATAATAATTAATTGGTTTTGGGGGGAAAGGAAATGGCGCAGTATCTGTCTCATATATCGTTGGACACCTGAACCGCGCCGTAAATAATAATAATAATAATAATAATAATAATAATAATAATAATAATATAATAATAATAATAATAAAATAATAATAATAATAATAATAATAATAATAATTGGTTTTGGGGGGGGAAGGAAATGGCGCAGTATCTGTCTCATATATCGTTGGACACCTGAACCGCGCCGTAAGGGAAGGGATAAAGGAGGGAGTGAAAGAAGAAAGGAAGAGAGAGGTGCCGTAGTGGAGGGCTCCGGAATAATTTCGACCACCTGGGGATCTTTAACGTGCACTGACATCGCACAGCACACGGGCGCCTTAGCGTTTTTCCTCCATAAAAACGCAGCCGATATTCGGCTCTTGCTGAGCCAGATGATCTCAATCTTCAAACAATAAAAGATAATCTCACAGTTGGCAGCTCAGAGTGCGCAGTAGAAGTATTAGGTAGGGTGATTTGAGACGATACCGGAAAGCTATCTCATGGGACGAAAGATCTGATTAAGAAACCTTAAATCATCAGGGCGTCTAACCCTACGGACAGAACAGAACTGGCAGAGCTATCAAAGGTAATAAATAAGCCCAAGCTAGCCGACGTAAGAAAGTATGTTTAATGCTCTAAAAACAGAGGTAGCC
>JARKHS020007343.1:0-20674 GCA_030143305.2 Amblyomma americanum | reverse complement strand
TTATGACCATACAGTGCAAATGATTAAATAGTGAAAAGGTGATATTTCTCTATTAGGCTCTGCGTCGAAAACTACTGCACTCATTATTCAAACCGAGCGCCGATAGACTCTAGATATGACTCTAAGAAGAAACAACTGTGAAAGACTTTACATTGGAAGTTATTGCTATTGCAGTTTTACACGCGAGTGTACGGAGCATTTTTCCCGATTCCAAAGTGCAGTGGAAGCTTATGTACACGAAGCATTATCTGCAACTTATCTCTTTCTACTGGTCCATGACTTATGAAAATGTAGAGCCCATAGTGGAATGGTATTCTTTGTTTTTGTGGCTGCCACTCGTGTACTGCAAATCAGACGCAGCGGTGATATTAAACATCATCTTACACTACAACAACCAGGGAAACATTTCTCGCCAATCCCTGCCTAAGCAATCGAGTACATGCATTCACATCCTCGCTGCTCGAACTTTCACTATGAATTATCTTTCTAAGCTGCTCGCGCGCTTTTATTTCCAGCGTCTATGCGCTTTGTTTTCGAAGACTAAGCAAACCTCCTTTGGCGCGACCTCTCTGGCGCTGTTACGCCACCGTGAGAGGAATTTGCTTTAATTATCCGAATTAATAAACCTTGATCACATATCGATGTTATGATGCCTCAGAGCCATTTCCCTCTGAGGCATTGCCATAACATGGCAATTTACATTGCCATGTTAAGCCTGTTCGTAGCGTTGGTATTACATTTGCCATTGACGTAACCTTCACGAGACCAAGTCTTCTTTGCTTAGTGCTGAGAGAGACCAATATCTCTCGTTCCGACCTGAAAACTTGGCTTCTCGCCATTCTCGCACTTGGAGGCACACAATTCCAGGGTTAGCAACAGCAGTGTATAGTGTGCTCCTTCAAGTTGAGCAGCTGGGTTCATCTTGTTACACCGTGGTGCTATGTCGATCTGACTGGTATAGGTTACATGCAATAACAAACCACAAAGTAGATAAAAACAGTGTAATGGCGGCGTTTCAACGAGGTAGATGCGAACTATATGAGCCACCGTGACGTCAACTGCTTCTGCCGCAGTCGCATATGAATGAGGGCGGTTGATATCTTGTGCCACTCCTTCGTGCGGTTATAACATCCGCCAATTCGTTCAAATCTTTCGACTGATCTTCCGATCTCCGAATTCCCCTCAGTTACTGTAGGCTAGGCTGTCGGCGCTAAAAAGTCTTCAGTTCTCGATAAGAGAATATTTTCAGCCGCTTTCGTGGCTTTCGACATTTCTTAGGCAGAATCTAAACACCTGCAGCTCAGCCCTGCTACGGTCAGAGCCTTCACTGCACATACTATCGCACCAGTCGTCACCCACCGCCGGCATAACCACGCTTTCAGAACTTCATAACAATTAACACTCTTACAATTTTTAGAAGAGAGCGGTAGCGTAAAGGCCTTCACGTTTTTTAGCGATTTGACAGTTCCACTTCTCTTAAGAGGGATAAACACTCGAAACGAGAGAAAAAGGATACGACATCTTATATTTCTTTTTTTTGCTTCTTCATGACGTATAAAAAGCCTTTTTTAGATCAATTTAGAGCGCGAGTGAGGCGTCGCGCTTGTTTTTGCCAGAACGGAGCTGTCATTACCTCCTCAATCGATGGCGATGCGACGATTGCAGTATTAGACGCGCATTGCGATTAGGAAGCAGGCGCTGGTTTTCGGTACGCTCCACGCTCGATTACTGAACCGTTAGAAAAAAAAAAATGAACCGGAATATGCCCAATAAAATAACGTTGCGTCTATCTTACAGAGGCGTCACGTGATTCCATGCGGCAAAGCTGCCTAGTCTCATGAGTGGCGATAGTTGCGGACGTCTTGCGGTGTTGTACATGTCAGGATTGCCTTTCATTCGTTCGTTTTGTTTGTGCCACAACAGGATCTCGAGCCACCGAGTGCGTTGTTCTGAATACTTTGTCGCTACACACCGCCCTGCATACACCAGCCATCTATGCGTCGGAGGTTCACGGTCTCTGCTGATCACATGCGAGTTTACAGTGATGAAGTATTGGCTACGAGTTTATAATGACGAAGCACTGACTACGAATTGCACTGCGCGTGCCAGCTTTGGCCCGTCTCACCGACAGGCACTTTACAAATGCAGTCTTGCCACAGTGGAAATGGCCATTGTACAAAGGCCCTGTTAGGGCCTGAAGGATGGACCGCGAACAAGGAAACCGGCGTAGAACTGTTCGCCAGAGGTTCTTTAGAAAGGTGTTGGCGGCGGGGGCAGACAGTGCACGAGGAGTTCAGGTGGCGCGATTGGCCTCGCCGAGGGCACGGTTGGGGACCATCTTCCAGACAACGAAGTAGCCCGCCTGGGCCAAGAGGGTCACCAGGTACTTGTCACTGTGCAGGAACCGGACGCACATCACGGGCGATGTGCTAATCTTCTGCTCCGTGAACCCCGCCTGCAAAACGGTAACGTCACAGCCACTGACCAACAGTAGGAGCGACTTTTACCACTCACGTCGGAAATTTCATTATCACTGTAAACATAGCCATCATCATCATTAGCCCTACTGAGTTAATCGCAAGACAAAGGCGTCTCAATCTGCCCTCTAACTAATTATGTCCTGTGCCAGCCGCGGAAACCTTATTCCCCCAAACTTCCTAATCTCACCCGTCCACCTGACCATTTATTGTCCACAGCTAAGTTGGCCTTTCCTTGGGATTAAGTCAGTTACCCTTAACAACCATCGACTATCTTGCCTTCGAATTACATGCTCTGCCCATGCCCGTTCTTATGCTTGATATCAGCTAGGATATCATTAACCCGAGTTCTTTCCCTGATGCATTCTGCTCTCTTCTCGTCTATTTAACGGTACATCAATCATTTTCCTTTCATATCTCGCTGCGCTGTCCTCATTTTAAATTCAAGCATTTTGTTAATTAAAAACATACACGTTGCGAACCTTTCTTTTCAAAAAAGTACTGCGGCAGTCGCTTTCACGGTCACTATGAGAGCTGTACGCTGAATACAACAACAGTATGGATAACAGCCTTCTTTGTCCACTACGCCCTTGGGCTTATTCAACAAGTGCACAACTTAAAGACGATTTGGAGAGTCGTTTGAACAACCTTTTTCCATAAGTTAAAAAATTGTCGAGTTTTGGCCGTGCATAACATTAATAATTTCAAGGCCGTCGCAAGCAGCGGAAAGAAAACGGATTGCAAGCGTACCTCCTGAAAAGGGTGGAGAAAATAAGAGGAAGTCTAAATTTTCCACGCACCGCCTTGTTTTTGTCTCCTAAAAGTTCGCGGGTCAAACTGCACTCAGTCTGCTCGCGTCTTGTTCAGAGGGAGCCAAGGCCACTCCTCGAACCGCACGTTTTGTGCTTGCGAGCGATACCTTCGTGTTGGTGCAGGGAAACCTGAAGATTCTCAGGAAACCCGCGCGGTCTCCGGCTGCGACGACGGCCTTGTTGTGAGAACGATTACATGTCAGGTTCACCACGTCCGTCAAGTGTTCGTTGTCCCAGATACCTGAAGAAGAAAAAGGCGAAAACACTGTTGGAGAGAAATCCGTCGGACAAGGTGACACTGGCCACAGTGGCTGCACTGGGCGTGAGCCTGCGTGCACGTGCCAAGGAATTCGCGCTTAGGTTTTTGTCAGTCACAAACAACATTGAGGAATACCGCTTCATATTATTTCAAGCAAACTCAAGCAATTCGGCTCTGGAGGCCAATGGTTTCGGCACGCGTTCCGACGGTAGTTTAGGCATAAACTTCGCCGCGATTTCTTCACTACGTTCGACTGAGTTTGTGGAGAATCTAGCTAAATGCATTTCACGTTTTTAGGGATACCAAAGAAAATAGCAAACTAAGCGATTGCATAGATTATTCTTCAGAAAGTCTGCCAACATTCTGTCTAAGCGGAAACGCGGTTGCGTTGCTGAGGAAACTACAACAGAAATTCCCGAAACCCTTCCGCATCCAAATCACCCACAAAACATGGTGACAATTACGTCATTTTTTACACATGTTCGCCGGCCAAGCACAGAGAGAATATCGAACCACCGTCACGTGACTTGATGTTGACCACGCCTCGAGAGGGCGGTGACGGCGGCCGGTAACTCTTCGTCGGCTGTTTTGCGGATTGTTTTTCGTAGCATGCTTCAAGGGCCAAGAAAGTAATATTCGTGAAACAAAAGAAGTTGTCGGGGGAAAAAATTGCACCCCGTCGGCATACGTCCGTTTGCATCAGCCTGCACCTCACGCATTCTTCATGAGTAATGCGCGAAAGCAACTTCGACGAATTACAAAATTTTGAATGTTATGAATATACCCGATCCAAGTGAATTCTGTGGTGTGCTTGTTGTTTCAAAGACAACCTGAGATTATCACTGATTATGCACCGAGTGCGAAAAGCGTACGCCGCGCTTGTTCATTAGTCGAGGGTCGAAAGTTCGCGCACTGTTTGCGGAATATTTCAGAATATTTCGTTCTCCTGAAGTGTCAAACGTGAATGAAAAACAACCGGGAACCATTAAGTCCCCTTACGTGCTATGAATGTGAAAGCATTGCGCACTACTGTTGTTTCCGTCGGTGCTTTTGTGGTTGATTATGTTAGTGGTATTCTGTGCGTTTGTGTAACTTAGTTCGCATTGGCCACCACACCGCACATCATTAGGAGCTCCGTGGGTTAATGCCCATATGTGCAGCACTTCTCATCCTCCACTTGAAATTCATAGATGGCGGCGAGTCCTCATACCATCATCCATGCAGTGGTACAGCGGTTAAGCGATGCGTCACTGCACTGACAGGTGTCTGTTCCTGTCACAGTCACCCGCTAGAGATTGTGTGACTGATGTTGCTCTTCCCGAGCAAATTCTCGGTTAGCTGGCGGCACGGTGCTCCTCCGAATTTACCTGAGCTTAGCTGAGTTACTTTGTGGACAGAAAATGTGGACACTTTCTGTACATACTACGCATGAGGCCAGTAATGCTTAGGCATTAAAATTTCATTGCTGCTTGTACTGCAGCTGACGTAAGTTTTTTTTTCCGTCTTATTTCTTAATATACTGGCGACGTTTACGGGGACTTATTGTTTGTTTTCATGCTTATCTAGTAATTTGAACCGTGTATATCAGTGACTAGACAATGTAGAAAAATTTCTTCATGATATGAATTGATGGTGAGATGCAGAGGTGATGAAATGCAGCTGTTCCTTAGTCGGCGTAGCAACGGTAATAATTTATAGTGACTCGCTACCCTGAGCCCACTTCTTGAGACTATCGTGCTTTTCTCGAAAAAAAAAATCATTTTACCGTGCCGAAACCCACTGGGGCGGAGCACTATTTCCATGGGACGAAGTACGTGTTTCATAATGCCCCGGGAGGGAGCATCTTGGAAGGTGCATGATCATCTGAGCACCAATTTATTGAACTGCACGCAAAAAAAAATCTACATGCGTGCTTCTAATAAGGCGCGGTACTATTTAGTGGCCGGTTCTCCGACGGTACTTGCCTATTTCCGTCAAGATAGCGCTGCACGGGAGAAAGCTAAGAACTGATCGTTGCCGGTGGAGAAAGTGCGTCACTATTCGCAGTTGCAGGAGTCAAAGTCAAATTTATTTCAACATCAACGTTCACTGGACACGTGTGATGTTGAAGAGCGGGAAGAAGAAGCCTAAAAAGGCTTCACAAAGGCCTGCGCCTCGTTTTCAGGTTGCAGAGCGACGCAGAAGTTGATATGATAAAAATGCATGCAAGTTGCATGCAAGCGAGTGGCGCCACCACGTGTACTTCACTTTTACGCAATTTTCCTTCTTATGAGAGCTTTGTTTTCGGTAAAAATGACAAATTTATGATCACTGGACGCTAACCTATCAGTCGTGCTTGACTTAGTATTACACCTTTAGAAACGGAGGTGTCATGTAGAATGTCAGCGCTTGTAAAAAAAAAAAACGAAGCGGTAGACATTAATCCGGAGCACTTCACCACTATCTCGTCCTTCATAGACCACATGCGGCTTCGGGAAGTTAAATCCTACGTACCATCTCACATGAAGATGCCACAGCTTAGGTACTCCTTACAAATAAACATCTCACGCTGAAATCTTAATTTCAACGAGCCAGAACGCCTATAAAATTGTGAAAATTGCTTACCGACGATGTCTGGATTCAGCGTGCAGGTGAGCTGGTGCCAGTCAACTTTCGTAACTGTGGGTGATTTGGCCTTCAAACTATTTACATCCCCTACAGTGAAAGAACGCAAGGCACGTGCGTTAATTTCAAGCAGCTAGATAAGCTGCAGGTGTGATTTAGTTGAAACATTGCGAAAAATCGACATCAGACATAGCGAATTTCTCATTTATTTAAAATTCACAGCACTGTTTCAGCCGCATCACTCCAGTATCACTCAAAATATATATTAGACGATAACGAATTTCGGTTAGGTTGGCAGAATTAGTACGATGAACCTGCGTTCACAGATTTGTTTATGTGCACATTGAAACGCCATAAATACGTTTCGATTATTCTTCGTCCGATCAGCGTCGCTGAGTGTAAACAGTATCGTGCCGTCGGTTCCGTAGGTCGTCATTAGCTCGAATTATCGTAAAATATCCGCAGCTAACCGGTGGAAGGCCTTCAGCGCGGGAACGTCACCTGTTTCTGATGTTCGCATTCTTGCACACAAAGGCAATAGAGCTCTTGAAAAGTTACTGAAGAAAAAAAAAACTGCGTGTTATCTTCGGTCAATCCATTCTATTAGTTTGAAAGACCACATTTAAATCACACCGACAATGATTTGAAAAAATAAAAACAAAAGCTGTGACTTTCGTTACACACCGAAAAATATGCTAGTTGTGTTTACAAGCTAAACTTCCCACGTCAACGCTGTTCATTGGTTGTGAAAAAAAAAAGTTCAACACTATAGCTGAACATCAGAGTTGGTGATACAGTTTAAGGGCATCAGCGCGAAAGAAGTTCACGAAAGGAGAGGAAACAGGACGAGCGCCGACTCACTACTGAACGCGAAGCAACGATCAAGTAACACATTTTCGGTTGATTGTTGAGAAAGTTCTTACAGCAAAGAAGCTCTTGGTACTGGCCGTCACTCGTGACAACTTGGAGCAGGCGGCTGTCGGCGGACCAGTCGATGTTCACCAGCGAGTCTCTGCCCTGCGTTTGGGGTCATCAGGTTTTGTTTATAACACAACGAAAACGCCAAAAATCGTCTCAGCCAAAATATACAAAACAGGCCAGCGGACTTTCAAAACAAGGAAATGCCGTGGGAGATATTACTATTATTTTTTACTGTTTCGAGAACTAATCAAGTAAGCAACCGAAATACGAGATACTTTGACAAAAGAACAACATGGCGCCAATGCCATACCAACTGAGCTACCGCAGAGCCTCGTTTCCCTTGGAACGCATTTGTGGTAACTGCAGACAAAGCTTGGCAGTTCTCACTATCGCCACACCTAAGCAGAGCGACGGATATTGTACGTACAGAAAGCGCCACGTGGAATGGGGTGGAAGGTAGAATGAGGTAGCAATATGAAAACCCCTTCATGCTACCCATGAGAACGAGACTGCGTGGGCGAAGACTGCAAGAATTCGGTCGAACTTTTTTGCGTTAAAGATGGTCAGCTAAACTAATTTCGACGTGAACTCCTTAAACTGGAAGCATGTCTTGACGTTTTAATCTCAATGTTCCCACCACTGTTTTTTTATTAATTTTCCCTCGGACAGAATTAAGTTGGCTCCCATAATGACGCCTTATTAAAGCAGCCAAAACTACTTCAGCGTTACATCGAGAGGACATGGTCATACTGAACACAGTACGTTGGAAGAATAAATGTTTTGACTTGTCTTTTAGCACAAATGACACGTGCACTCTGCAAGTTAATTTTATCACACCATCAAGGAGTCTTGCTCTCTTATTATCACGGACAGTACGTCACCATTATTCGCAGGTGGCTCACAGTGCGACATAACACTGTTACTAGTAAAGCTGCGCTGGCTGTGCTGTGCTTGATAACCTCTAATCGTGATCTACCAATCAGAGAGGTTACCATGACTTCGCCAAATTTTATATTTTGCCTTTCTTCCACTCAAGCGTATTTTGTTCTAGACTGTTCTCTAGTTCTCCGTACTCAGCTGATGTCTAGCGTACAGTCCTGCTCTTTACAATGCCTCGCAATTTTGCGACCACCTGCACGAACTTCTTGGGCTCGGCACACATGAGAGTAAACCATTTAAATCGGCATTTCTTTTTCTCATTTAGTATAAACTGCAAGAACCGAAAATTACTTATAAGAAACCATCGCTCACGTACGCATGTGTTTTTTGCAGTCATAGTGCAGGTGTGGCAGAGTACCGTCTCAGGAAGGTACGAATGCGGAGAAGTAAGCTGTGAACGGCACCACGCTAGGCAAGACGCAGAAAAAAAAAACCTTGCGGACGCTTAAGCGACAGCGTGCTGCTAGTGAATGCACGGAACGCCATCGCTCGTTCGGCGCGACGCCTTGCCAGGGAGACACCTTTGAACGCATTTTTAATTTTTTCAATTGTTTCAATTAATTAACTGATCAATCGCATGCTCATAATTTTCTTGATTACCATAATCAAACATTGCATTTTTATTCCGAGCATTTTTACACCTTTAAACCCTCTTTCCAATAATTTGTTTTGTTTACTTAATCAATTAATGAAATAATTACAATGATTTCATTAACTCATCATCGCGTATCACACACCAATCAATCATAACTACAAATTACATGATACGATTTTGTTTACGTAGCCCCCGATTATTTCCCACACACGGTGCCGACTACGCCGGCGGCGTTTCGACCGAACGAGCTGTACACGCTGTCTTGTAATACGCGGCACTTTGCACCTTGCAGTTGCGCCAGAACGGTTGATGCTATTTTGAATACTTGTAATGGTATTTCCGAATTACAGAACATAATCGTCAACAAATATTTTTGGTGCCATTTATTGACAAACAGCAAAAACTGAAACCTCTTACAAAAGAAATATTTAGGTTCAGCTTCTTTGCAGTTAGAGCGCATAAGTGGCGGAGTACTCTTTACAGGCAAGCATAATAAGGGACAACCAAGCTGTGAAACGGAACAACGCTTACCGATAGATATGTCACACTCGAAGCCTCTAGCTGTTCTTTCACCATTACGGCTAACGCTACTTAAAACGTAGGTGATGGAGTAGGCTTATCCCTTTGTGAGTATACGTCAATTAACCTTCTCGAAATGAGTTAAGCGACGCGAACTAACACAAACTGGCACCAACAGTAACAGGAGGTACGTACCCTGATGACTTCGCCCTTTTGATTTGTCTGCCCTTGGTCTTGCACGAGAAGCACGTGAATAAAGCCGTCGTTGGCTCCGACCGCCATCAGCATACCATCTGAATACGATGGAATATGAAATAGAGTATTGGGTTCGTATGCGGCTTCGCATAACGGTAATGAAACTTATTTTGTAAATAAAATCGCTTTCGTGTTGGTCCTGAAATATATCTTGTCCATGATTAGAGTCAGCCTATGTAGAGTCAGATAGCAAGTAAACATTAAGAAGAGTTCGAGAAAAAAGGAATGAAAGTACAAACGTCACTGCAACGCTGATAGTGGACCTTTTGCAGCAGATTGGGCAATCAACGAAGGCTGTGGCAGCTATAGACGGCTGTTCGGAGGAAAGGACAATGAGGCTCTGGATTGTAAACTTTCATAAGCGATAGCAGCCCCGTGCAGGGAATTAACACGACGTTGAGAAGCTGTTCGATGCTCTTTAAGGCAAACTGTGTCAGGTGACCGAAAAAAAAGGAGGAGCAGTCGCACGAGAGAAAAAAATTTCCCCTCTTTGATGTTTGCTGGAAACACAAGAAATCTGCAGAGCAAAGCGATGAATGACAGATATCATTTTTTCCTGTTATTTACGTCCCAGCAGATGACAGCAGAGTTAATGATAAACAAGCGTTTACTTCTTTTTAAATCAATTATATTAGTTAAGCGCCATGCCTGAGTCTGCTTCCTTCTTGTATTGCGATAAATTTTGTTGTTAAGGCTATGAAAACGCGTGACAATGCGCAGTGGCTATTTTGGCAGGCATTCCAGGTATCAACGTGAGGAGACAGGGCTATTACTGCTAAAAAATCTGGGGGCCTTCTTACCACATTCTTAAAGAAGAAAATGAAATAGCATTTAGTGAAATGTTCTCTAATTTCTAATGAGTGTCCGATGTTCTTACGAATTTCCCGTCAAAAAACCAATTGAAACCGGTTCCTTTGCCCTTATATGGTGTGCATGAGTCATCACCATCTAGAATGTACGAGTACCTTTCCATGTATTATTCTATGAGATTATGCGAACCCTACAAAATAATCTACCTCAAGCCACCCACTAATCTCCACTAATCTGCCTTAATATATTTTGGAGGGCGGCCCTGTTCCTAATTTTTCTTGTTTTTGGTGGGGGAGCATTTGGGGCTGGGCCAACATTCAATTTTTGGGGGCTCCTCATAATTTCAAATTTGGCGGTGCCTTATGATGGGTCTATTAGTGGTCACGAAGTGTTCATGACGTCGCCACCCTTTTAATCGCATTAATAGATCGCGGAAAATCCTCATATCATTACTGGTGCAGTGGTGAAGCGTTTTGAGCGAAGCGCCACTCCTCTTTGCTCTTTGCTTGGCTGTGTCGCCTGTGACTTGGTGAAGCTTTCACCAAGCATTACTCCTTTGTAATCGGTATGGCTGATAGCCCTGCATATGGCATCTGCGGGTGTGATGAGACTATAGCCCACATTCTTTGTGAGTTCCCTGCCTACGGCGCCGAAAGGCAGTCGCTCTGCCGTGCACTGGAGCGTCTTGATCGGCGCCCACTGACGGAAATGAAGATTCTCGGCCACTGGCCGCGGCGATCGTCGGCGGTGAAAGCCTCCAAGGTACTGCTCCGTTTCGTGAAGACTTCTGCCCTGCACGATAGGCTCTGAGTGTACCGAACGATGCGACTTCGCATAGTGACTTCAATTTCCTGCTACTGTCTTTTCTCGTACATCTTTTTATCCCCTCACCCCTTTCCTGCCGTGCAGGGTAGCAAACCGGTTATTCTTCCGGTTGACCTCTCTGCCCCCTCTTCCTCTTGTTTCAAGCGCAGCCAATGGTGGGGCTTGTGAGACCCACGTTTTTCTGTTCATTTTCTTCTGCTATGTACCTGACTGGAAAGAATAGATTTCTTGTTTTTCTCGTTCTTTCTATTTTCCGTTATAATCAAAATAACTAGCGTAGCTTATTTTCACTCCACTAAACTATGTGCTCGTATTTTGTCGTTTTTTTCGGTAAGGTCCTTTTACCTCTTACACACACAGTGCGCGGATGTGTCGGAATGCTAAAAGGAGGTCCTCACCGGGCGAGTAGGCGATGGCGTTGAGCGCACTGTTGGCCACGGTGAACGTGGTGAGCATTGCGCCGGTGTCGGCAGCCAGCACTGACACGCGGCCATTGGCGCAACCCACGGCAAGCGTTGTGCCCCGAGGATGCATAGAGGCGGACAGGCATTCCGACTGCGAGGAGGTGAGCGCGCGGTAAGCTTTAGAGGCTCTGTACATTTCTGAGCAAGTGAAAAAACGGGTTTGCTATTGTCGCTGGTGTGTTACACAAAAACTAACTCATTCGACGACGAGCTTCTGTGTGTGCCGCTTTCATCGTTGTTCCATGTCGCTATATTCTCACGTCAAAATAAAATGCCGAGTAGTCGGTGCCCATACTTTGTTGTCAAATTTGCTGCATGGAAAGATGCTGAGCACCGAGTTCTTGAAGATTTCAAGTGTGTTGGTCGCCTGCTTTTAGTGGGATTCGTTGGCTGAGAACAAACTGAGACACAGTCATTTGCTTCCAAATGAAAACCAAGTACCGGGAAAGCCGACTGAGAAGAATTAGCAAAAGTGACACGCAACATTATTGCGCACGGCTGTGAAGTACACACGAACCATTTTAGCATTTTTTTCTATTTTAGTCTATGACTGCTGGTTTCAAATTACAGTTATCGTTTAAAACAAAATCAATATATCTACACCGGGGAGTAATCATTCCTCCTCAGCATACAATGAGGCTTCAGCGTCTTATTTCTCTGGTTTTGTCGCATTAAGAAAATTATACTTGTAGCTGACAGATCATCAGCGAAGGAAACAAAAAACAAACTACTTCTGTGGCATTTTTTTTTATCTGACGATATACTGCGGCAACCAAAACATTTGTTTCTTACCGCAGAGCTCACAGTTTCAAAGCTCAGTAAAGCAGAAAAAGAAGTTCAATTCGCTTATTGAAGACTCCCCTTCGCACGTACGTGAAACTGTGGTGAAAAGAGTTCAAGAGTGTGGTCAGAAGGCGTGCAAATATTTTGAGTATAGCGTATCGAAGATCGAGCACCTCGACAGGAGTCATCCAGACGAGGCTGGCGACGTTCCAGCGGCAGACGGCCCTGTCGCGACCGACAGTGAAGAAGACGTTCTCGGAAGGGGACACCACCACACTCGCCGCCTCGCGATAGTGGCTCTGAAAGTATGCGCACACAAACAGGTCATGGGAGGAGCACTCCTGCGCACAGAAGAATAATTTATTTCGTGCAAAAACAACCGGTTATGATTTCAATATGAGATAATAGTAGTAATAACGAAATCGCCACCGTAGAAGCACTGTCGTGCGCAGCGTCGAACTGGCGCACAGCCCACTCTGACTGTGCACTCAGCTGCATCTCACACATTGACGAGCTTATTTCGTGGTGGGAAGTCTCAACACCAATATAGGATGAATCTTTCGCAAATTAAAGCAAACGCAGAAGTTTGGGGTGCGGAAGACCGTGACAGGTGGAGGTGAAATTAATGGTTGGTAGCGAGAGGTTGCTCGGGAGGAGCAACCTGGGTCTCACAAGCCCCGCAGGTGGCAGCACTTGCCATCGCAAAGCAGTGGCGCATTGCTTAACAGCTGCACCACTGCGCCAGGAGCAGTATGATGACTTCCAGCGATATGTGAATGTAAAGCGCACGATGACCAATTAAAAAAATATAGGCATTAACCCATTCAATCTATCGCGGCATACCTTTAATGCGGAGCTTAAGTGTACCCTCCAGTTTTTCGTGCATATTGCCGCGAATATTTGCAGTGTTTATTCGTTTTTCAAATCTGCCGCGACACCACCTTATCGCTTTGTTTGCGACGCAAGACGCGACTAGATTTATCTCGATTGATCGCAGCCAGGCAAAGCTGATTCTACGTTGTTCCGGAATGTTCTAGTAACTTTGCGCCCTTTATCTCGAATGTTCGCTATCAGCTTTAAATTGAGCACGGCCGACAGCGGCGGGCATTCTGTTCGACGACCGCCGAGCACGCTTGTCGCTTCGCCGCCGCCGAGTGATTCAGTCCATTTTGGGTGCAAGTCAGCCCAATAAACAGTTCTTTTAGAAGATCCTTTCGTCCGTCTTCATCGCTGCTTCGACTGCCGTCACCACTACGTGACATCTGGTGGAGGTGCGGGGTAGCCTTCCATGTTCCGGACGCCCCCTTCAAGTCGTGAAGCCAGCCCTGAGCGCTTCGCACCCGAGGACGAGCCAGCAGCTCAGCGAGCCAGCCGACGTCTCCAGGGAGAGGAGCCTGAGTTCGGGAAACTGCCGGACCGCACAAGACAGCGAAAAGACGCGGCTACGAGCACCGCAATCTCGCCGAAGATGTCGACACCGATCATACTGCAGCAGCCGCGGGTGCCGCCAACTTTCAATGGATCCCTAGGCGAAGACCCTGAAGAATGGTTGGATCAATTTGAGCGCGTGGCGTCATTCAACAAGTGGGATGATGCGGCAAAGATTGGACACGTTTTTTTCTCATTGGATGGCTCCGCACGCACGTGGTACGAAAACTACGAGTCGTCCCTTACGACATGGGAGCTATTCAAGAGAGAACTATTGAAGGTATTTACCAGTGTCGTGAGGAAAGAAAGAGCCGAACGACTCCTCGAGTCCAGGATCCAGCTTCCGAATGAGCCCGTCCGCAGTTACGTCGAGGAGATGAAGCGCCTATTTCGCCGCGCCGATCCCGGGATGACCGAGGAAAAGAAAGTTCAGTTCTTAATGCGCGGCGTAAAAGAACAACTCTTTGGCAGCCTCGTCCGTCAGCCGCCAAAAACGGTCGAGGAATTCATGCAGGAAGCCTGCACGATTGAGAAGACCCTCGACGTCCGAGCTCGGCAGTACAACCGCCCTTCCTCTGCCTATGCAATCCGTTCGGACACGCCGGCCACCACCAGCGACAGCTTGCGGGACGTTATCCGCGAAATCGTCCGAGAGGAGCTACGCCGATTACTGCCATCCTCCCCACAGCCACAAGCATCGACTCTGATGGACGTGGTACGGGAAGAAGTGCAACAGGCACTTGGCACCCCGACGGCCACAGAACCCCAGGCCATGACCTACGCCGCTGCAGTAAGGACTGCTCAGCCCCAACGACAACCCCCACGTCCTCCCCGAGATGAGCCACTTGGTCCACAACGCCGCCTCCCAGCCCCCGCCCGCCCAG
Source organism: Amblyomma americanum (assembly GCA_030143305.2). Taxonomy (NCBI): domain Eukaryota; kingdom Metazoa; phylum Arthropoda; class Arachnida; order Ixodida; family Ixodidae; genus Amblyomma; species Amblyomma americanum. Next base: position 6,099 of record JARKHS020007343.1, on the reverse strand, counting down.
CCTATGACCGACCGTCAAGCCCCAGGAAATGCGACGCCTGGAGGACTTCCGACAACCGGCCATTGTGCTTCCATTGCGGTGAGGCCGGCCATATTCTTCGTCACTGCCCGTACCGACGTATCGGTCTTCGAGGATTTGCCGTTAACGCCCCACGACCACGCTTCGGACAACGTCCGCACGAAATCGACGAGTACCTGCGTCGAGAAGAGTACACGCCGAACCGCTTTTCGCGCTCACCATCGCCGTCAACCTCGCGCTTTGCGTCGCCACGCCGCAGCTACGCAGCCGCGGTACGAGGAAGGTCGCCCAGCCCCCGTAGGGGAAACTAAAGGCAGCAACCTCTGGAGGTGAGGTTGCTCACGGGCTAAACGCCGAAGATCCTCCACCGACCACGCCCCATGAAGACGCTGCACCCGCGACGCCGCATGAAGAACCGACACTCGCTGCACCGACGCCGCACACAATGAGAACCTCGACCAGGACGCAAGCTACCTTGAAATCGACGCCGCCACCCAGAGGAGCTTCGACCACACGCCCAACCCGTGACTCGCATACGCGACGAAGCCGTGACCCGACGCCGAGAGCGACATGCAATGCAAGACCCAGGACCTCCGACCTAGAAGTGACTATCGACGGCCGGAAAGTTACCGCTCTAGTCGACACAGGAGCCGATTACTCGGTGATGAATGGAACATTCGCTGCGCAGCTCAGAAAAGTCACAACGGCTTGGGACGGCCCACAAATTCGCACCGCTGGGGGCCACCTCATTACGCCATCAGGACAATGCACAGCGCGAGTGACTGTCAAAGGACATACCTATCCTGCGACCTTTGTTGTGCTACCGCAATGCTCCCGCGAAGTGATCTTGGGTATGGATTTCCTTAATGAGCATCAGGCGATCATCGACCTGCGATCCAAGCTGATCACGCTTTCGACGGACGAAGCCATCACTTCGATGAAAACTCGGGAAAATCACGTTGCCCTAAGTGTCCTGGAGGAAGAAGTGAGCGTCCCACCCCGTTCAAGCGTTATCGTGACCGTAGGCGCCACGAAAGCCATAAACACTGAAGCCATCATCGAGGGGAACATGCAGTTGCTACTAGACCGAGGAATCAGCATCGCAAGAGGCATCGCACATTTCCGCAATGGCCAGGCCGAAGTACTGCTGACTAACTTCAGCGAAGAATACCGGCATATTAACAGAGGAACGACGATTGCTTTCTACGACGAAATATCTGACGTACGAGATTCCTTCGCCCTCTCCGACCCCTCCGCAGAAGATCCGCCTGATCAAGAGAACTCGCCCCCTTTCGACATCAACCCAGCCCTGCACCGGAACAGACAAGACCAGATCCGCAATCTGCTTCAAAACTACAGTGAGTGCTTTTCGACATCGCCGAAGGTGCGACAGACGCCAATTGCCAAGCATCGCATTATAACGGATCAACACGTCCGACCTCTCCGTCAAAGCCCCTACCGTGTGTCTCCGCGAGAACGACAAGCCATCCGGGACCAAGTCGAAGAAATGCTTCGCGACGACGTCATCCAGCCTTCAAACAGCCCATGGGCGGCACCGGTTGTTCTAGTGAGAAAGAAAGACGGCGCACTTCGATTCTGCGTGGATTACCGCCGCTTGAACAACATAACAAAGAAGGACGTCTACCCCCTCCCCCGCATCGACGACACACTGGACCGCCTCTGCAGCGCCAAATATTTCTCATCGATGGACCTCAAGAGCGGCTACTGGCAAATTGAGGTCGACGAAAGAGATCGCGAGAAGACAGCATTCATAACTCCGGATGGGCTGTTTGAGTTCAAGGTGATGCCATTTGGTCTCTGTTCCGCACCAGCGACGTTTCAGCGAGTAATGGATACAGTGCTGGCAGGCCTGAAGTGGAAAATATGTCTGGTATATTTAGATGACGTCGTTGTCTTCGCCTCGAACTTTGAAGAGCACCTCAAAAGACTTCGAACAGTACTAGACGCAATCAAGTCGTCTGGCCTAACCTTGAAAGCAGAGAAATGCCACTTTGCCTACGAAGAGCTGCTGTTTCTAGGCCACATCGTTAGCAAGGAAGGAGTACGCCCAGACCCGCAGAAAACAGCCGCTATTGAACAGTTTCAACCGCCGGCCGATAAGAAAGCAGTGCGCAGATTTCTCGGACTATGCGCATATTACCGACGATTTGTGAAAAACTTTTCGCGCATCGCCGAGCCCCTGACCCAACTGACGAAGGCAGACGTGCCGTTTAAATGGGAAGCGCCGCAAGCAGAAGCCTTCAAAGAACTTCAGCGTCGTTTACAGTCCCCACCGATCCTTGCGCATTTTGATGAAAACGCCGATACTGAAGTTCATACCGACGCAAGCAGCGTGGGACTAGGCGCCGTTCTCGTTCAAAAAAGTGACGGGCTGGAGAAGGTCATCGCATACGCTAGCCGTTCCCTTTCTAAGTCCGAGGCTAACTATTCGACCACTGAGAAGGAGTGCCTTGCCATCATCTGGGCTACGTCGAAATTCCGCCCCTACCTCTACGGACGGCCGTTCAAGGTGGTCAGCGACCACCACGCGCTCTGCTGGCTTGCCAATTTGAAGGATCCCTCTGGCCGACTCGCTCGATGGAGTCTGCGTCTCCAGGAGTTTGACGTCACCGTCGTTTACAAGTCCGGACGCAAGCACACTGACGCCGATTGCCTCTCACGAGCCCCTGTAGATGCACCGCCACTGGACGACGATGAGGACGCCTTCCTGGGACCCATCAGCGCAAGCTCTTTTGCTCAGCAGCAACGCTCGGACCCCAACCTAAAAGGCCTCATCGAGTACCTGGAAGGCAAGGTTTCTTCACCCCCCGCTTCATTCAAGCGAGGACTGTCTTCTTTCTGTGTGCAGAATGAGGTCCTTGTGAAGAAGAACTTTACATCGAACAAAACAGCCTACCTCCTTGTTGTACCTACTTGTCTCCGCGAAGAAGTTCTACAGGCTTCACACGACGAGCCGACAGCTGGACATCTCGGGTTTACTCGCACCCTCCGCCGCATTCAAGACAAGTATTACTGGCCCCGACTGTCTGCCGATGTCGCACACTATGTGAAAACATGCCGAGATTGTCAGCGACGAAAGACTCCTCCCACACGACCAGCAGGATTTCTGAACCCCATTGAACCTCCCTCAAGACCCTTTCAGCAGATTGGCATGGACTTGCTTGGCCCTTTTCCAACGTCAACATCTGGAAATAAGTGGATCATCATAGCGACCGACTACCTGACCCGCTACGCCGAGGCGAAAGCCCTACCGAACGGAACAGCAGCAGAAGTGGCCAAATTTTTCGTGGAGTGCATTCTTCTTCGACACGGCGCCCCCGATGTGCTCATCACGGACAGAGGAACAGCATTTACGGCGGAACTCACGCAAGCCATCCTGCGCTACAGCCAAACCAGCCACCGGAGGACAACTGCATACCATCCGCAGACCAACGGACTGACCGAGCGCCTGAACAAAACCATCGCCGATATGCTCGCTATGTATGTCGATGCCGAACATAAAACCTGGGATGTCATCCTGCCTTACGTCGTCTTCGCCTACAACACCGCAGTGCAGGAGACCACCCAGATGACGCCTTTTAGGCTCGTCCATGGCAGGGATGCCACGACCACGCTAGACGCCATGCTGCCCAACGTTACAGAAGAAGAGAACGTCGACGTTGCCGCCTACCTTCAACGCTCAGAAGAAGCTCGAAGGCTTGCCCGATTACGGATCAAAGATCAGCAGCGGTCCGACGCCAGACGCTACCACCTACGAAGACGCAACGCGGAATACAGGCCAGGTGACCAAGTCTGGGTTTGGACGCCCATTCGTCGCCGTGGATTGAGTGAAAAGCTTTTGCGCCGCTATTTCGGCCCGTACAAGGTTCTTCGTCGGCTGGGTGAACTGGATTATGAAGTCATCCCTGACGCAATGACTGCATCCCAGCGACGCCGCGTACGACCAGAAGTTGTCCATGTAGTCCGTCTGAAGCCGTATTATGCGCGCTAAAGGCCGCTGCATTTCCATGCTCTATTTTCGCAAGATCCGTTTTTTTTCCCTTACTAGTCGCATTATTTGTTTTAATGCATCGGGTCGATGCTTCTTTGAGAGGGGAGTAATGCCGCGAATATTTGCAGTGTTTATTCGTTTTTCAAATCTGCCGCGACACCACCTTATCGCTTTGTTTGCGACGCAAGACGCGACTAGATTTATCTCGATTGATCGCAGCCAGGCAAAGCTGATTCTACGTTGTTCCGGAATGTTCTAGTAACTTTGCGCCCTTTATCTCGAATGTTCGCTATCAGCTTTAAATTGAGCACGGCCGACAGCGGCGGGCATTCTGTTCGACGACCGCCGAGCACGCTTGTCGCTTCGCCGCCGCCGAGTGATTCAGTCCATTTTGGGTGCAAGTCAGCCCAATAAACAGTTCTTTTAGAAGATCCTTTCGTCCGTCTTCATCGCTGCTTCGACTGCCGTCACCACTACGTGACAATAGCAACAATAGTCACAATTCGCACAGTATCACACAAAGTGCGAGGTGCTGGCCAAGAATGCCTTTCTCTATTAAAATTTCTGTAGCGCGTCGTGTTCTCATCGAAGCAGCGTGTTATATTTGCCGAAGCACCATGGCACGCACGCCTTTACTACATGTGTACAACCTTATTCAAACATTTTAGGCGATAATAGGTTGATTAATTGGGGCATGCCGTATTCGACGCGTGTCATAATGCAGGCCTCCAGATTAACGTGTGCTTAAGTGTCAATACACGAGCGTTTTTCCATTCACTCTTTACCAAAATGAGGCCACCACGGTCGTGGGTTGAACACTCAATCGCTGCTAAGCAGAATACTACGACAAATAAATCTCATCATCGCATAATTTTAAAACTGAGGATAAGCCGGTAACCTGGCAGCCAGGAAGTGCTTTGGCATCACTTGCGGCGAGATGCATTTGGGAATAGAATGCGCGTTTCGCTTCTTAAAACAATTGTTGCGGACAGATGCCACGAACAGAGAAAAACATAATGTCGTCGTACCGATGACAGCTTACCCTGGGAAAACTTGAGCGACGGCTTGAAACTGCTGATACTTGCTAGTTTAGAAAAATGCCTTCTCGTGAGGATTTACGACATTTAACATGTTGTTTTTCCTTCTCTCATATTCGTTACTAAACATGATTGAAACACAAACCAATATAGCAAACCTATTACTGACTACCTTTGCCCTGTGATTTCACATTTCCGCCAAGAAGTTTCAGTACTTCTTCCGGAATGTTTCAGCACTGTAGCTAAAATAGATACACAATTAGAGCAAGTCGCCACAATCTTTTGTAGCTAACACTGCTGTACCCCACTCTCTGTGGCCCCTTTTAAAACCAGCGCCTGCAGTGGCTCCATGATGAGCAGCGCCACGCACGGCGCGCTCGATGACGCGTCAATTCCTGACACGGCCGGGTTCGAGTAGCGGCGGCGGCGCGCGCTCCTCGAGACCGGTCGCCTACCTGACAGGCAGCCTGATTACTATGAGAGAGCGCCGCCTCATGAAGAAAGAGGCAACGTTTCAAAACATGTCTTCGTCCGTTTTCCGTCGTCAGGCGCCACTCAGATGGTCACTCTCCCTCACAAATGTAGAGCAGGCGCCAAGGCTAGCCGATGAGGGAGAGTAGGAAAGGAGGATAGGAGAGGGCGTTGGACGGTCGGATCGGCCGCATTCGGCAGGCATTGTAAAAATAGAGGTGGCGCTGACAGAAAAAAAGAAAAACGAACGGTATTCAAAGAGAAAGAGAGAGAGAGAAAGACGGAAAGGCATGGAGGTTAATCATGAAGGGCTACACAAAAGGCTTTATTCAGAAAACCATTCGACGTCAAAAACACAACATTCGTCCAGAAATCAACGCACAAAGACCAACGCCACCACCAAAATACGTCACTTTACCTTACGTCGCAGGTGTCAGCGAAACCATTGGCTGAATCCTGGAAAAATCGGGTCTCCAGGTTGCCACAAGCCCACAAACACCGTTGCGCTTTGCCTATCTGTTCCCAAAGACCGGCCGCCGAAAGTAAGAGCCCCAGGCATTG
>JARKHS020007342.1:0-100276 GCA_030143305.2 Amblyomma americanum | reverse complement strand
CCTCTAGACGGCCTATTGACGCGTATGTCTACCTGAAAGACAATTACTGCTTGTTTACGAGGTACAATGCATCAAGGCAGATAACTCAGCAAGTTCGTAATGATTCATTGTGAATAAGACAAGCGCTTGTGTTATTCACAATGAAGGAACATTCAATACCATTTTGTATCGCCACTCGTCATTGAGGCTTTTTTTATTTCTTGTCTTGGCGTTGTTTAGAGGCATACACATTTCACGTACCAAATTGCCGATTCTTTTGGGAACATTATTGGTCTTGCCTAGCGACCTCTCGCGGCCAATCATTACTTCAACTGCCACCAGTTCGTTGGGCAGTTTGCTGGCCATCTGGTGGGCACGGCTTCGGTCCTATAGCTTAACTCTGTTTACTCTTCACGTCACTTTTTTTGAGACGTGTTCTTTCTGATGCGGACGCATAAAAATATGAAAATACACGCAAACGGACTGTGAATACTCTTTTTCATTTGTTTACGATAGCACCCCCTTTTTCTAACCATCCCTACAAAACATGTCACACCTGTGTTTTGACCCTTGTGTTTTGGCTTAGGTGTTAGGCCAACCCACTGCTCACTCCGAGGAGTTGAGATAAATTCTCGGCCACTGCAGTCACGCTTCCATGCTGCCAAAATTAGAGACCAACGTTTGCTATGCAAGGTAATGCAGGTTAAAGAAGCAATGTGGTCAAATTAATCTGGAACAATCCGCATAAGACCTCTTTTCTGTCTTCCTCGTTTCCCTTTCCTTCGTTATACGCTTCCTTTACGGCGCGGTCCAGGTGTCAACCGAAACAAATTCGATTTCGTGACACTCACGAACAGATGAAAGATGTCGAAGTCTTCGATATCCAAGCTACAAAGTGAGAGGCTACGCGTTAAGCACCCGGGGCGAGAGGCTGCGGAGACGGTCGAATCGTCTAAGACAGAGAGAAGCGGATACTTGAGGCACCGCCGGTTGCAATCCTTCTCAGCGCTGAAGGATTTATACTGGATAACATCTGGAAGGGGAAGCAATTTTAAAACCTTGTTCAACTTCACGTGCAGACAAGTACCGTGAATTACCGAAAATGGGAGCTAAAATCGTCTATTTCAAAAGACCGATTGGAAGCTACTACTTTGTGTCATTTCAAAGGTTGTGCTAAAAGGCAGAAACAGTTCCCACTTTGAAACACTCATGGCTGACGTGAAGCAGACGGGATGCAGGTGAACTGACAAAAAGAAAAGAAAAGGAGATGGGACTGTTGAAAAAACGATGCGATTGGGCACCCGATATTGGTAAAATATCCATATGAATACGCTGTAATCTTGGCAATTGGATTTCGCTTCAGCGGCCCATTAAGTTTATCCTGACTAACTGTTTGGTCCCGCCTATGTCAAGTGCTTTAAAATCCTCGTGTTAAATTGAAGTTCAAATAACTTCGCGGCCTTCTTAATCGCATTTTTAAAAAGAAAAGTGCGACATTCAGATTTCCTGCTATGGTATTTACGGTGAGTACTGTCTAACGTTCTTATTGCGAGTTTCCCGCCAAATACTCTGGCTGAAATCGGTTCCAGTATCCTTATATGGTATGTATGAGTCATCACCTACGATGTTCGAGTACCGTACATTGGTTTAAAATACGTTATTATAATAATCCGACCCACCAACTATATTAATCCAAGCTCTAATCACCAGTGCTCCACATTGAATCGTTTTACGGGGTACGACAACTCCCAGTTTTCGGTTGTCCACTTGTGGTCACGTGTTGTTGATGACGTCAAGCCTCTCTAAATGACGATGATGACGTCAAGCATCTCTAATCCTAGGTTGCTCTTCCGAGCTCTTGTAAAGATCATGCGCTCTGCCAATGCGAGCAGGTAGCTGACAACCCGGTGGGCAGGTTTCCAAATGTGGTGGTGGCCAGGTAGTGATGAAGTCGTAAGGTGAAGGGACCTCTCTCGACCAATCGCTAATTTAACTGCCACCTGCCACAGTGGGCAGGTTCTGTTCACGTCACAAGGTCACGTGGCCTCCCTCGGCCAATGAGATAAGTTTGTATCAGCAAAGTCGGAAATGTATTTGTGGGACGACATGGGAAATGCTATCCCCTTGAAAAAGAGGCTGGCCTCAGATGACTTCAAATTAGCCACAATGAAGTGTGCCAGGCTGAGAAATCGCCATGATTTTAGCGCCTTGTCTTTCACTGTTTACCTCTGCCAAAGTTATTGCTGCACGTTAAAAAGGACACACTTCTCGGTGTTTGTAGCACATTTGGCGCAAAGCTATCATTCAAATTCACGTTCCCCAAGGTTGCATAGATATTATGTCTTAGATCGATTCCGCAGTAAATGCACGTTTTTAACGGACGGTTCTGTCTCCATGCGAATATCTCTTTCCCTTTCTGGGTGCGTCTGGGTGCGTCAGACCAGTGAGCAGCATATTACGTACTATTTAGCAGCACGTTTCCACGAGAAAATGTACTTGCGCAAATCTGCGCTTTGAAACTGTGCGCGTTCTCTGATGAATAAATAAGGAAATCCTTTGGATTAATTTAGCAAAAGACGCGGTAACTTTTTAAGCGCACCGAATTCAGACTGTAACTATTTTTTTTGGAAAAGACGAGATTTAAGCAACAAGCTCTCATATTATGAGCTGCTTCTTAGCATAGCTGCTTACTTGGTTGGTCGGTCTTGAGAGCAAAGTGCAAAGAATTAAATTTTTTATGCACTTTTTTTCTCACTTACCCTCCTGTTATCATGCTTTGCAAGCTAAACTGTCATCACGCTTCTAATAAAGCAAAAAAAAATTGTTGCAAAGCGACTACACTGGTACGCGCAACACTCAGAGCTCACAGTTTCTATTTCGCTCGCCGCCACCTTTTGCGACGAACTGCAATGATGGATCTTCTAATGCTGTCTTGCACAGAAGGCTTCCCAAAACTACTGGCGTAATTAGGGGCTTCGTTGCCGTGCGGAACGCTCGGTCGTTAGAAGTAAGACCCGTTCTCGAGTCTCACCTCTGGTGTTACTTCTCTTTCCGCTCGGCCCCATCTGCACTACCCATGAAAGAAGCCGGTTCGTTTGTGCCACTCAAAATGACGTGTCTGTGCAAGAGGCTGTTCGCTTGCTCCGGTGCAGCGAGCCATCTGGCTGCGAAAATCTGACGCACTATTATATCGCGAGTGGAAGGCTGGATGGGAGAAGCAAGTGGTGGGGGGTCGATGGGAAAAATCGATCGTTTAGAGAGCGTTCGATGAGATGTAGTCTTCTTGAGTGACGCTTTCTCCCAAAATACAACTGATGTTTTCTCCGTTTTGCTCGTTACTGCCCTCGAAGCTCTGTTTCCTGACAAGCAAAGACAACTGCAGGGAGCAACCAGAGAAATAATGGGGAGGGTCTCGGTGTAGACATTCCATTGACGCGGCTACAAGACATTATTACTGAATTCATTCATATGTATTATTGCCGATATACAGTGTGACACTTCAAGTTTGCGAATATTTTGCGAAAAGCTTGCGAAACCTGTTCGCGAAGCTAGCTTGCGAAGTTGACAGACACGAACAGAGCTGCCATTTGTAGCGCTCCGGTCAACGAGGCGGAAATTCTTTTTCCCTCGTATTATTAGGTTGTGACTGACCAGTGAGCGGTTTCGATTCTTTGTCATTGTCCCTCACTGCCCCCGTTAAAAAAATAAAAAAAAAATACCAGGGACAAACCCGGCCGTGGCGACCGCGTTTATATAGAGACGAAGCGTAAAAGGCGCCCCTGTGCGGTGCGATGTCAGTGTACGTCAAATGTTTAGAGGTGCTCGAAATTACTCCGGCGCCGTTCACTATGACACCACTTCCTCTCTTTTTCTTTCACCCTCTCCTTCCTCCTACCCCTACGGCGTGGTTATGCTGTCCGCGTAGAAATTATACAGTCACTGTATCTTTCATTTTCTATAAACAATATGTATCTTTACACATGGGTCGCGAATGAATCGTAGTTCCATGCGTTTTAAGAGCCTTTGCTTTCTGCTGCGCCACCAACAAAGGAAGATTGGTTAAAGTGAAGACTGGCGGCAGAGTCTCTTCTTTCGAACTTTTTCGCGGCCTTATGGTCGCCTCAACATATCTGAGCTCCGCCTCTCCTCTGCATCTAACACATGTAGGTCACTAAATTTATTTCAGACACGCAGTGGGAGAATGGAGCTTGAATTTAGACTTATTTCCACGCACTGAAGCCTTGCGTGCTACCTGTAGCTAACGCGTAGCAACGTGTTTATGGAATGCCTTCAGAAAGGGTGCTAAAGAAGACTATTAAGGTTGATTCATCTGAACGGCCCACCTACGCGTTTACTGCCCAGTTCTTATTTTAGGCTTCATGCGATTATGGAGCAGCGTATAATTTTGAAGTAGTAAGTGTGCATATGACGCCCTAAATTAAAGGGCAGTTGGTCGGCATTTCACAGTGTCGGAAAGTTAATTCTTGGAGAAATGTTGTAATGGTGGATATATTTGATTGGTTCTATTGAGTTTTACGTCCCAGAGCAACTCAAGCATTGAGGCACGACGTAGTAGAGGGCTTAGCATAATTTAAACCAGCTGGGATTCCTTAATGCCCGCTGATATTGCCCAGTACATGAGCCTCTAGCATTCTGCATTTACCGAAATGTGACCACCACGGCCAGGATCGAACATGCGTCTTTTGGGTCAGCAGCCGAGCACCGTTACCACTGAGCCACCGTGGCGGCCTGGATAAAATCGTGTCGTTCGACTACACGGACGTGTGTTTCATGTGCTATTCTTCTTGTTTATTGGAATAATTTCACATGCGAATGAAAAACAGCAACTTTATGACATCACAGACGTTTCATGAATGTTTTTATCACATATTGGCTTCAAAATTTGCATGTGAAGGCAAGAACAAAAAATGCAGAAAAATGTGTCTATATCTGTACAATTGTCAGAGGAAAAGATAGAGACAACATAGGCGAACTATAAAATGGTTTCACCGTCCTCGTTTTAACTTTCCTTACCTGCAATAACTGGCTGTCGTTACGGGTCACAGCTTCGTAGGAATTCCACAGCAACCGCTGTAGAGAAGATTCCTCACAGAGCACAACCACATTTGCGGCTCCGCATCTTTAGAAGTGAGTACACATTCGTGATCAGTACACGTTTACTGGGGCAGCATTCTGACTTCCTGGATTCAATTTTGATCCATTTTTAGAGTTGTGTAGGCCCCTTTTGTAGCTCCCATTTCTTAATACATGCATTATCTAGCGGTGGGAATGATGGTACACAGTGCCCGGTACTAGGTAACATTTTTTTGCGTTCTTCCCCTTTGGTAATTTTTTTCAAGCAATCCGCACAATGTTCCAGCACATTCTGAAAAACTTTCTTATTCTTTTCACAAAAGAACAACTTTGTGCTGTACTGTCACAATACCGGGCTCGCTATAGTCGTTGCACACGTCTATCTGTGCCCTCTTATGTTTACTTCCTGGTCGTATTTTCCTCAGCCACCTAAATACCATGGTATTCGACTGCGTATAGCGCTCACAGTGTCTAGGAAAGGAGATATAGGTGCCTACACAATGTCGCACCTGCTCACGCCACGATTCCAGCGGCCTACGAAGCTCTTGTCGCTAGCTGGTTCACTGGGCGCTGCGGAAACGAGTAGCGTGCAGCATCCAAAGCGAAAAAAGGACGCTTCTTCTTGCGATATTCCTTCAGTGATGACGTGACAGAAAAGGCTAGATGGGACGAGGAAAGGGTTGTTGTACCTCAGCACGTGTCCGTTCTCTTTTGGCTTCTGTGGAATCTATGAACATATATTTCATGAGTGCATGCTTGCTGCCTTGTCAACATTCGCGTGCTGTACCTAGTCAATTTATAGATGAATGGGGACACTGGCTCCCTTGAGAAAGAAGAACAGTCGCTTTAGTTTTTTCGTTGCTTTTGTAGTACACAAAAGATAGTCGCTCAACTTTAATAAATAACTGCCTCTGGAAATCAACAAGTGGCATTGCTTTGCTATACATGTTACCAAGACAGTAATGTAAAAACTCCTACAGTTTTTCGTTGACCTCTCGCCTCACGCACTGTGCTTTGTTGCACGAAAATTACCATGCTAGTCGTAATATTCACAATACGACGTGAGAAGGATCAAGGACTACGGTGCTAAGGGGAGCTCTGTTAAGTATAGAAGAAATATTGTAAAATGGGGGCAAAAGTAATGTTGAATCGAACAGAAAAAAATTGTAAGATGCCTCGCCATCATCGGAGAAAGGCCAAAACATTTGCAGGAAGTATTCAACACTGCTTTTTCTTCATAATGCAAGCCCGTCGCTATTGCTCTGAGTTAGTAATATAGGATAAATGGTACTTCAGATCGCGTACTCCTGGCTCTTTCTGCAGAGAAGCAAGAGATGTGAAATTAAATTTTTCAAAGCAAATAAGCAGTAAAGAACTAAATACACGCCTTTCGATTATCGGAGGCACTTTGTTCGTTGGTGTCTTTTCACTTTTGCGCCATTTCAAGGCGCCAATGTGGGCAATTTATTAATTGAGAAGGCAGAAAGGAAGAGCACCTCTTTTACACTCATTATCAAAGTCAGCACTGGGGTCCGGCAGTACGAACTGAAGCTTTGTTTTTCGTAAGCCTTGTGTGTTTTAGATCAAAAGCTCTAATTCACGACCAAAGCTGCAAAACCGAGCCATCGCTGAAGCCTCCACCTGTACCTTGAATAAATAAAAAAATTAATGAACAAAAGAATAAATAAATATTGCTGAAACTGGCATTCCAAAACCCGGCGGGGCGAAAAGATCAGCTTCGCTGGCAACTGCACGGAAGCACTATGCTATTTTTTACATGATATTTACTACACAAGATTACGTATGTGCAGAAAGGGGCTACACACCAATTATTTACAAAGCACGCAGCTTGTAGTTAGGGACTGCACTGCACTGGCTCGAAAGAAAACAACACAGCTAAAAGGGCGGCGCAGATAGACACTGCATCAACAGGGAAAACCAGTTCGGTAGTTTCTACTATGCTATCATGGCAACCGATCACGCTCCGTGTTAAACTGAAATGCACACTCGCGCTGTAGATAAAGAGCAGGAGACCATCTGGATTCGACCCCAGACGCGATCCTTAATAACTCTACTTATTATCAAAATTCTATCCCGGTTATTAAAACCCGGAGTGTACATTAAGTGGCGATATAGCCACTCACGATGACATATTCGTGAGCTGTAGCGAGGAGCCGCCATAATACAATTTCCCACTCTCGAGCAATGGGAGGGCGTGCCGGTCAGCTCAGACATGGGTGTTCAAACCCGGGCCATTGGGTGGTCTACCCAGATCGCTGTCAGCCGTGGACTGATAGTCACCTAGCACGGATCATCTGCATTTTGCTTTCTGACGAAATAAAAGTTTGCAATCAAATCGCACTGTCCATTGCACATCGTCGTCTTCATCAACTTCCATCTGTGGCGCGAACCTGTCAGATCAGCTTAACCTCGATCAGGGCTTAAACTTAGCTTATTATTGTCGCCATATATGCCGATGACCCATCAAAGCAAACCAAGTGCCATTCTGGTTAAGCACATTCTTTCTCGATGATTTAACTACGTTAGAACCGCATCATTTTTGTCTTGTCACATTTACTTGTTTTACATGAATAATCAGGGGTTGCAGGCATGAAATGATGATAGAATTGTCAATAAAGTACGTCGACATTTGTTTTGCACTTGAATGGTGTGGTGAGAGTAGTCTTGAATTTTACGGAGAACTTGCTCACAGAACTGTTTTATGCTTTCGTCCGTAGTGCAGGAACGAGTCAATTTGAGTGGAGCACAATCCTAAAATGCTAAGCCGACCGTCACCCAAAATCGTATAGTAACCGCATGTATAACTTGCCTATTAAACTATACCTCGAGCCTGCGAAACAGACTTTTATTTTTTTATCTAAGGGAAGTTTCATAATGCTGGGGGCGAGTGTTAAATGTTATCTAAAAGCAAAATTTCGGAGTTAGTGTGCCAACCCTCCCAAATGCGTGCTTAGAGAGACACGTTTCGGTCTGGTCGCATTTTTTCATCGCCCTATGCCTTCTTCTGTTCGCAGATGAGAGAAACATCATAGAAACAAAGGCATCCTCGCCCAAATGCCGCAAATTTCGCATTTTCAATCGGCGACTTAATTTATTACTAGAAAACCTACAGAAACTTGATTTAGTTCTCAGATCTGCCGCGCAGGCTAGACTCTGCATGCTCTGTTCATTTCGGATTTGAATACTCAATCCTTCATTGTTGAGCTACCAGCAGCTGCAGTGCCAGTATCTCCAGGCACATTCAACTCAACTGAATCAGCCAGTACCTTCTCTTCGAATGTCATTCCCGCTCAGACTTTTTTTTTTGCCCCCGAGTATGGAGCTTCGGTTTAGAAATGCGCTCCAACATCTGGGCAGCCGTTTCGATCTCGCGCTGGCGCACACACAGTAGTTTGCCTTGGTTGTATTATTACTCCCAGTCCAGCTTTGTGGACACGTTTTTAATTTTGAGGCAGTTGTGGAACATTGTTAGGTAGCTTGGTGAACATATTCTTGGGAATGGTCTATCTTCTGAAGTGTAGCACAATATGGGTTTTAATGTTTAACCTGCACTCGTAGCGAGTAGTTAAAACTTCCATCCCGTGCGGGGATCTGCTACTATCTTAATTTCTACTGTGCAGCCTTACGATATGCTAAAAATTGCCTTCATAAACAAGTTGCCATTGAAAAATTCGCATTACTAAAATCTGTCTTCTGAACAATTATTCGCATTTTTGGATGATCGTTACGGATTTTAATTCGACTTCTATTATTCTTTTCTTGGATCTTGTATGGCGAAAAAAGAAAAGCAATAAACAAATAATGAAAAGAGTGAAAAAAATGCCGGTTTCGCTTTTTTTTGGTGTTATATTTTATTTCGCAGAAATTCAAATTGCGAAGGTGTAATAAGCACGCATGCGAAAAATCTTTCTACTTGGCCGTCATAGAGGCCATCCGTCTTTGTCGAAAGCGAGAGCGGTTATACATTTAGTAAGTAACTACAATTTGTTTTGGTTACTCTAATGTGCAGTCGCTAGGCACTCAAGCATAGAAGCAGCTTTTTCTTGATTAGACTTTGTAAAAGGAGTCAATCGCCGGTGGGTTCGCCTTTAAAAAAGCCGGATCCACCGAAAAAGTCGCTTGTTTTGGTGAAAGATTGAAATTACTTCCTAAGGTGAAGAAAAGAAAAATTATCAGACATCAAATAAACAAAACAAAAACATTAGATAAGGGAAACTCAAAACTGTTACCAAAGTGCTGAAGAATTTCTCGAGAAAGACGCCACCTTCAAAGGCTAATATACAGCGTAAAGTGATCGAGTAGGAAGGAAAATTATATTGATTGATTGATTAAGCTTGCGGTGCACACTCCAGTAAAAAAAATGGTTCAACAAAAGCGTGTTGAACACGTTATTAAGTCACTTCGGGGCCAAGTGAATGATTGTGCCATGCTTCTTGTTAATTTACTAGCCCAGGTTACTCCACGCCCACTGTTCACCAAACTAGCTTATTCAGTGCAAGTATGGTTGTGGATTTCGAGAAAGAGATAGAGTTGCAAACGAAGACAGAGTCTGTATTCTTCAAAGTGTTTGAATGTGAAGTGGTAGCTTGTATACAGACAAACGGTATGGTGCTGGGCTGGCTACGTTGCAGCTAGAACCTTCAACTGAATACCTACGCTTCCGCATGTGGCTGGACGTAGTGTCTGGTTTGGTTTGTGGGAGTTTAACGTCCGAATGTTCGCAAGAAGTGAAGCAGTGCCTAGCCTTCTGGCCTGCACAATAGGCTGTGACTTTAACGAACGCTGCCTTTTCACGGTGACTTCAATTTTCTGCTACTTTCCTTTCTCTTTCATTTTTTATCCTCTCACCCCTCTCCCCCACATGTAGGGTAGGAAACAGATTATTTTTCCCGTTAACCTCCCTGCTTTTACTCTTGTCCTACTCCTCCTCCTAAGGTCCAAAGCAACTCGGGCTATAAGGGAGGCTGTGGTGGAGGGCTGCGGATAATTTCGACCACCTGGGGCTCTTTAACGTGCACTGACATTGCACAGTACACGGGCCTCTAGAATTTCGCCTCCATCGAAATTAGACCACTCCGGCGGGGATCGAGCCCGCGTCATACGGGTCAGCAGCCGAGCGCCATAATCAGTGAGCTACCGTGGTGACTGGGGCGTGATGTCTATGAAGTTACATTCCCCTGTTTACCGAAGGTGCCTAACGAATGGAAGAAGAAACGACCTCAAGTATTTCCGAACAAGGTCGTTGGTATTTTGTCACTAGTCTCCTTCAATTTTTTTCTTTTTGCTGGCGCATATCTTCCGGCTCTCCTTAATGAACGCTTCTTACGCCAAAGTCTCAAATGAGTTCCATGTCGAGAGAGTCATTTTATCGGCATCAGTGCAAGGGCCGGCAGGGTCCGATGCTTGCGCTCGGAGGACTGCACTGTGTGGCTGCTTCAAATGGAATCTAGGCGGGAAAGTACACTCCGGCGGAAGGGTCTGGATGGGCCATTTAGTTTTCACGGCGGGACTATCAGTGAAATGCCGTCTGGTATGCTAAAGTCATTAGGCGAAAGAAAACGGCTGCGAGTGAAGCAATTGAATTTTTTTAAACCTGCAAAGTTAAATTTGCGCTGAACAAAGCGGGATAAACAAACAATGTTATACACTGATCAAGCTAGGAGCTCACAACTACATAAATATAAGTGCGAGCGACGTCTGGAAAACAGCATTTTTTCCTGATTGCTTTCCTTTATTTGTTCCGAAAGGAAGGACATTGTTGGATAGTTTCTCTGTAATGACATTAGTGCATGCCTTAGTGTCGGCGCGAACTAGTACAGAGAAATTCGCAGTTGCATTTATTTAGAAAAAAATGATAAAAAAAGCGAATGCCGTTTGTCGTATTCTCTACACCGTAATTAAGGGATCGAAAATATCCGAAATTTCTCAATAGTGACTCAAATGTCCTCCTCTTTGATTCGATGACTGAAAGATTTGGTGCTCCCAACAGTGTACATTATAAAATTTTTCGAAATTCCAGGGCTTTGCGAGGAGTTCTCGACATACTACATTGTAGCTATTTTTAGGCACTGTCCACAACACTGAGCCCACTTCTTGTCTAACAACCGCTTAAATAACGTCTTACAATTCTACGCCCTGTAGACAACCGAGATCAGTCCTGGTGGATGGTGCGCTGTGTTCCATTTCTTGGGTGACATCCAGTGTCCTACTCATAAGGCCCTTTCTTTTACCACTGGATGCAGCTTCTGGGCCGCCGCCGTGGCTGAGTGGTTATGGCGCTCGGCTGCTGGCCCGAAAAACATGGATTCGATCCCGGCCATGGCGGTCGAATTTCGAAGGAGGCGAAATTCTAGAGTCCCGTGTACTCTGCGATGTCAGTGCACGTTAAAGAACCCCAAGTGGTCGAAATTTCCGGAGCCCTTCACTACGGCGTATCTCATAGCCTGAGTCGCTTTGGGACGTTAAACCCCCATAAGCCATAGTCAAAACTGGATGTCGCTTCTAATTTACATATCATGAACGGCGATGGTAAAAGCTTCCTGTTGTATGTAAATGATCTTCTGTGCTCTTTTTGCCTGTTGTTTTCCGGCCTTAAAGAGTTACCATAGGGTCGCCGGTGCAGCTTGTGTTGCTCTCTGCTTTCTCTTGCATTTATTTACGCTAATACTAGAATCCTAGCTGCATAGTATTTTTAGTCTACTAAGTTCTTTTTACACTGTGTGACGTCTTTGCTGCGATGGCCTGACCTGTCTTGTGCCAACGGCTATCAATTGTGCAGACGGCAGATATTGTCGGCTCTTCTCAACGCTACCAATGTTTGATCACGACTCTTTTTATGTGAAATATACAATTTTTGAGCTCACAAAATAAGCCACCATTGGATCAGCTATGTTTTTTGACTGAAACCAACTTTGGGCATAAGTGGGAGAAAACAGCACGTGTGGTAAAGCGCACCATTCTGTTAATTACATCCACCTCACTTTTAAATGCTCAGTGAAATTGATTGGATATGACGAGCCACATGCCTACTGGCACTAAACTGAAGGCTCGCGGTGCAAAGATTCGATGTCAGTTTGTTGGTCGAGCAACTCTACCAAAAAAGCGTGCATTTTTGAGCGCCATCGGTGTCTGTAAACTGGAGCTCAGCAGACCAATCGACCTGAATTAACAAAAGTATTCATTAATAGCCTCGATGTATTTAAAGGGTTTTTTATCTGCATTTGTTCGAGAACTATTTCCTGCAATCCCGAAAATTGAAAGGAAAGCTATTCAGTGCGATTCCAACTCCAGGCACTATTTGCTCAACCGATTCCTATAACCATTACCTATGGCTGCTTTTTTTCTCACATGGTATATATTAGACGGGGTTATGTGCAGGAGGAGACCGTATGTACAGACTATTTAGAAAGCAGCCAGCTAGCGGCGCTGCGTACCTGGACGAAAAAAGCCACAAAGACTAGGTCCGCAAGACTAGACAACGCAACAACAGTGAAAACCACACCGAAGAGAAGTCAGGTTCCTCGTAAATGCCCGCCGCTGCCAAGAAATAGCCGCAGGACGTAGTGTCCGCAGTGATATCCGCAGCTTTTCCAGGGACGGCGGCTAGCTCCAGGGCAGCTGCTGGACTCGTAAGCTCAGTGAAGGCCCATGACGCGCTTCCTTCCACTTTCTCCTTAGATACCATAGCAGTACTGTGTCCACCATCAACAGCCTCCAGACCCTCCCTAGTGTGCAAGATGAGAGTGAATGACTCTGCAGTGAAGCTAGCGCTCAGGAAAAGAATCTAGGTCAGAAACCAAGATAGTGTAGGGCCTACCTGAGGAAAAGGACGCTCCCCTTTCCGAGCCGGGATATTGGTTGCCTCGTAGTTCACCACGAGGGGCCAGTTGTTAAATTTCCTGCTCCTGTCGTGTGATTTGTGTGACTTTCATGTGAGAGAGATTTTTTTAGCTTGCGTGAAAGGCTGCTCTTAACTGCATGCTATGAAAACCAGGGAGGGTGTTTGTCTCCTCAGCTATATATGAGCGCTGTGTGCGGCTGCAGTGTACTTAACCGCAAAATGATCGGTACTTCCTTTTGTGCGGTTTTTGAAGGTGTTGTTTGTGCTGTTGTTGAGTTAGATCATTTATGAATTTAACATTGGTAACGTTGTACCCAACATCGAAGTTCTCAAAACTAGATATGCTGAAAGGTTTCCGAAATTGCAGACGACCTTTTGACGAGAAAATTTCCTACCAGGACAAACATAAAAACAAATGTCTTCGGAACATGGACTGTGCTTTATTTTGTTGTAAAGTGAAAAACTACTCCAACAGCCCCCTTTGACGGAAAATTCTTAATGGCAGCGAACAACTAGAAACCTGAGTTAAAGCTATGTTTCTAGTTCTTATCTTCTTAGGAAGCAACTCGCCGCGGTAGCTTCATTTTCTACTTGTGCGTGTATTAAACTTTCCAACTGAAGCAAGCGTAACGTGCAATATTTGAAATTGACTACCTGTATCTCTATGTGTGTAACCAGCCCTGACATTGTCGAGGCAATTTTTCCCCTTTAAACTGTTTGTAGGAATTGTTAGGCTTTTCAGTGGAAACCCCTCGATTACTAGTTTTATTGAGCACTCAACATATCGAGTGTCGAGAGGTAGCTTTTATTGCAAACTCACCGGAAATGGCATGACTCTGACCTTTGGATTTATTCCACATGTTCTTCTCCTACAGAAAGAATGGCACGCCTGCAAGTCAAATACCTCCGCTCAAGGTGTAATACTGCATATACTTTCTAACGTGCACTATACGCGATGCAAATTCTCCGGTCTGTAATGTGAAGAGTACAATAAAAAAAGTAAATAGAAATACACCTAATGTATGTATACCAGTTAGCTGGCTATTCGCAGTCAACTAAGACTGGCATGTACCCAGCCTCATGTCCTGAAGAGTGAATAAAAAATACGGCCGTTCCGACAGCCCAAAATATATTCAGCGGCTGCGCTTTTTGTGACGAATTTATGATACGCGCACGTCAAGATAAACTTTTTCCAGCCACATCTTTTTTCTTTAAAAAAAGCGACCGGACTTGCCCGAAATGCTTTTTTTGAATGCTGCCTTAAGGGTTAGACGAATGTGTTCGGCTTCAAATATTTGGACGGTTCGGAAGTAGCTGCTCGGAAAAGCAGACGCTTCGTTGGCCTCGTACGGCGCGTCTGACTTACCTCTGCTGTTTTTCTTTCATATCGCTATTATATGCCATGTTGGCTAAATGCGAAATTGTGTAAGAACATTCAAACAAAGTGTTCTCATTCTGGAACACACACAGTCAGAGTGGCTTGTATAAATGATGGCCTGCCAATAAGTACGTGGTGCCTACTATAGTTAGAGAAACCAGTTCCTCGAAGTCTCTGCACGCCCGGGCGCGGCTATGGCATTGTTTCGGACGACATGCACACCTGACAGTTGTATTGACTGAGAAAGTTACTGAATGACAGAGATAAAGTGTAAACCATCTAGGTTGTTCATTTTGACCTTCCAGAGTCTAAATTACAATCCTAGAACTAAGAGCGTGGAATCAATCATGGAGATGCAGTGCGAGATGAAATACTTCTATGATGATGATGAAGTTTGATGTTTTATATCACATAGGCTTCATAAGTCGTAATCAGCCATGTCGACCTCCTGGTGTCTTCACTTTATTGAAATAGGATTAATACTCATTGCTTCGCCAAAATATATTACTATTACTGATACATAAAAAAATAAACTGTGTGTTCAGATCCAGCTCTCAGTTCTAAGCCAGGATCACTGAGTGGCACTGAGCGACTGACTTCTACTTGTTGATAAATAGGCGAATCGAGTTGTGCAATTTTCTCTCATGGTCTGAAAAAATTGCTTTTGCCGGACTGCTGCTTGGGTATTCTGCTAACGCGGCTGTTATTTGTTCAGCAATGCATATGCCTTAAATGAGAACCTAACAAAATCTGCTACATGCTGCCTCGATGGTGATCATAATGCAAAGAAAGAATCAAACAAAGAGCCCCACATGTCTTAACATCGATTGAAAAAAAGCGCTCAACCCTAAATACATTATTTCAGAGACCATTTCCTATGTTTTGCTGTTGATAAATATCAGTCTTAATCCATGAGCCGTGATTGAAACCGTCAGCAACGGCAATTCATAACTCGTAATTAAAACCTTCAGCAACGGCGTATGCATAGCAGCAGAAAACTGGGAATGGATTTATGAGGCGAAAAACTTTGTGAGTGAGGCGCTTCCTTTTGGGAGCTACCTCGCCCTATGCCTCTAGTAGCGGACGCTAAACTAGAAAGCCTGAACGTCCTCTTCCACATGTCCTAGTTACAGCGAACAAGATATGCATATGAGGCTGTACATGAAGTTGAATTTATTTTCTGTGATACAGACTATGCTATGTGCTTCACTACGCAGTCAGCTTTGTAACTCCCTCGCGGTGGCGCTGAAAGAAACATCGAGGCGTTGGGCGCGAAGCGGGGAACGAGACGCTAGTGGATTCACGGTAAGGCATTTCAGACGGCGAGCGTGACACTTTTTTTTTCTTTCATGACAGAGGGCAACATGTAGGACGGTGCTTACGAAATTGAATTTCGAGTTCGCGAGAAAAGCCGCCTACGTTTTCAGCCGAGTGGGGGACAACTTGAAGCCTGATATCTGGTCTGATTTAGCCTCCAGTGAGTATAGCGAACGAGAAAAATAGATTAGCCCCGCGGCGTGACTACTCGATGGTTCAGATTATTTTTTTCGGTGGTGATATTTTACACGTGAATAGGAGGCATGTAGTGACGAACGTGAACCTGTGCGCTTGCTCTAACAGAAAGGAGCGCAACAGCTGGCACCACAGCGACCTTTCTTTGTTTTTATATTTTTAATTGTTTCGGGCAAAGCTTAATTAGGGGGTAGAAGTGACGTATACGCAGCGATCATACTTCTGCAGTGGGAAAGTAATAAAATCTAAATCAGCAAGGAAGTGAGACAGAAAGACACCTTCTTTTCCCTACTAATCACCGCATGGTTATAGTAGATAATGAGAGAGCTTTATATGAATCATATGGGTCGACGAAAGTTCGTCTGGTCAGGCATTGTATTTGTATTAAAGAAAAAGGAATGCGGTCACTGACCATGTCATGAAATTGAAAGACGTTTCGGAACCTCGTACGGGTTCCTTAGTGATCAAGGAACCCGTACGAGGTTCCGAAACGTCTTTCAATTTCATGACATGGTCAGTGACCGCATTCCTTTTTCTTTAATGAATCATATGGGATAGACGCTAACAAAGGATGCCTGAAAAATAACCTTTTTGCTGATAACTCAGGGCACCAACTGCAAACATAATCAAAGACTGAGACAGCCAAAGCAAAATGACGGATCTAAATATGAAATGAAGAACACTTAAGTAAGGCTGGAAAGTCTCCGAAGCAGTTTCGGTAATGCGGCGAAGCACTGGAGGTGGTTAGGGCACGTAGTAACCGAAGATCTGGACCACGAGAGGGAAATTAAGTCTGAGAATAAAAAGGGGGTTGATAGCATTTGGGATGTGTTCTCAGGTCGTGCATATCATTACAGTATCCCTCAAATGGAAAGCATATAATAGTTGTATATTATCTATACTCACCTATTGAATGGAAACATTAAGGCTAACAAGGCTTGACCTTAGTGGGAGGACAGTGTAGTGAGCTATGCTATGTGCAATGCCGAGAGAGGAGTAGATAGCTTCTGAGGTCAGGGAAGAAACGCAAATTATTAGCTAAATGAGATCAAGATGAATAAAGGGGCATGGGTAGGGCACATATGGGCAAGCAAGATAACGGAAGTTTCATAAGAGTAACACAGTGGACAGACAGCAAGAGAAATAAAAACACACCTGAGGTGGGGGGCGGGGCTGGTTGAGGTCAAGATGGGCGGATGAGGTTAGGAATTTTGTGGTGGAATTTCTTTGCAGAATGTGCTCGCATACTGGAGCACGCCTTGGTCGAGTTCTACGGTCATGTGCTCTGCCTCATCAAGCTCTCTTCTGCAAGACACGCTGACTCTAAACGGAGACGTCATGCCCGAGCGGTATCATATGTCGATAGGCGACTACGTGAGTAATAAACGGTGAGATGCCTGGTTGTTATTGCGAAGCAGTCCACCTTTTTTTTGTCTGAACAACAGAAGCAGCAGTCTTTAAAAAGGCACGGAGCGCCTTCAAATTCAGCGCAATAAAATAGGGCATAATGTGATCAGAACTCTGCATCTAAACGAACGCACTCTTGGTAAAACAAACGAACAACACTTTACTCTGCTGTGCATGAAAAAGTCGCAGCTAACGAGAAAGAAATAATTCAGCACTCAGTTTCTTGTTTAAATATTCTTTAAGGTAGCCAAATCTGAAATGAAGTGAAAATATCAGTAACTATTTCACGTATTCAGTGCACGTACGATTGTCTTCCCGCCATGTTTTTGACTTACTCACTGTGTCAATCAGAGGAACGTTTCTGGCCAGTATGCGAGTTTCAGCTTCGGTCTGCTGTTTATGCTTTTTTAAATTACGTTCATTTGGGATTTTTAATAACGGTTTTTTTTCGTACCGGAGAGACGGTGGATTTAAGATAATCATGGGAAATCCAGTTCTCTGTGTGCGAAACACTCCAGATTTACCGTTTAAGAGTTCTTTCTACCATCACAAGAATCAAATGACCTTGTGTGTGGTCCATTACATATTTATGCAAGTTCGAGAGATATTAGGCTTTGCGGCAACCCCTTTCACGTCATTTTTTAGCGTGAGCACACTGGCCGCAGCCGCCGCCGCCCCGCACGCTTGCCTCGCCAGACATCGACCGGTTAAAAACGCCAGGTTAAAACGGGGAAGCAAAAAATTGATAGATTCAATGAAAAAGAAGCATAGTGTAGAGCTATATCAATACTGGAAAAGGCAGACCAGGAAGGATGCATTTTATGATAACTCAAGAGGCAGTGCCCTCCTCTTTGAAGCTAGGTCAGGGTGTCTTAGAAAGCGCAGCTACAAAAAGAAACTTAACGAAAAAGATGACACATGTGCTGTGTGTGGTAAATCTGTAGAAGCAATAGAAAATCTCATACTAAAATGAGATGGCATCCATCCCGATGTTGACGCAGGCACAGTCACTCTTCCTGAGGCCCTAGGGTTTAGAGATAACGATAGTCATGTAAATAAATAGTCATGTAATTAAGGATTAGTGGTTCAACACCAGAGAGGTGACATAAGGTTAACAGTGTAGGAAGACGTATCTTGAAGAAAATGGCGAATTATATTAACAACTTACAGCACAGTTAAACAAAAATTAAGGCATGGTGGCCACTGCCATCACCCCGTTTCAAAGGGGACGATCCATCCATCCATCCATCCATCCATCCATCCATCCATCCATCCATCCATCCATCCATCCATCCATCCATCCATCCATCCATCCATCCATCCATCCATCCATCCATCCATCCATCCATCCATCCATCCATCCATCCATCCATCCATCCATCCATCCATCCATCCATCCATCCATCCATCCATCCATCCATCCATCCATCCATCCATCCATCCATCCATCCATCCATCCATCCATCCATCCATCCATCCATCCATCCATCCATCCATCCATCCATCCATCCATCCATCCATCCATCCATCCATCCATCCATCCATCCATCCATCCATCCATCCATCCATCCATCCATCCATCCATCCATCCATCCATCCATCCATCCATCCATCCATCCATCCATCCATCCATCCATCCATCCATCCATCCATCCATCCATCCATCCATCCATCCATCCATCCATCCATCCATCCATCCATCCATCCATCCATCCATCCATCCATCCATCCATCCATCCATCCATCCATCCATCCATCCATCCATCCATCCATCCATCCATCCATCCATCCATCCATCCATCCATCCATCCATCCATCCATCCATCCATCCATCCATCCATCCATCCATCCATCCATCCATCCATCCATCCATCCATCCATCCATCCATCCATCCATCCATCCATCCATCCATCCATCCATCCATCCATCCATCCATCCATCCATCCATCCATCCATCCATCCATCCATCCATCCATCCATCCATCCATCCATCCATCCATCCATCCATCCATCCATCCATCCATCCATCCATCCATCCATCCATCCATCCATCCATCCATCCATCCATCCATCCATCCATCCATCCATCCATCCATCCATCCATCCATCCATCCATCCATCCATCCATCCATCCATCCATCCATCCATCCATCCATCCATCCATCCATCCATCCATCCATCCATCCATCCATCCATCCATCCATCCATCCATCCATCCATCCATCCATCCATCCATCCATCCATCCATCCATCCATCCATCCATCCATCCATCCATCCATCCATCCATCCATCCATCCATCCATCCATCCATCCATCCATCCATCCATCCATCCATCCATCCATCCATCCATCCATCCATCCATCCATCCATCCATCCATCCATCCATCCATCCATCCATCCGGAGCAATACGTATAACAGCGTTCCACCAAGAACAGTAAACGTCTGGAGTCAGCATAAGGGCAGACAGATCGCAGATATTTGTACCACTGATGATATGAATGTGGTTGGAAATAAAATAGCGTACTCACTTGCTTGAGCGAGCAATGACTGGTTCCCAAGCATTGAAACATTTCCCGTGAATGCAATCTACGCAGCATGAGAAGTGACACAGTTCGCTCAAAGCAATGCAATATCCCAAGGCCACATTTGTTTTCTGAAATACATCGTTCAGCAGGGTACAAATACCGCTACTCCGGCAAAAGCATCTGAGGCCTGACATATACCTTCCAGGCACTTCGCACAGTCAAACATCACCCCGTATATCTTGCACAGAACTACCTTTTCAAAGTTATTTATCGATATTACAAAAAGAAAACCGCTCCCTTCATCCCGCCTTATGTGGCTGTCTGCTGCCGCAGCTTTAGCAGACAAGCTAAGTCTGGTAAAAACATAAACTGAGAATCTGATCATCTTGATATTATAAAATATTGAATAAATACACCGCTCATACCGCCTTTTATAAGGAACATAACATCAAATGACATTCTTCTTTGAACTCATTATTTGCCTTCGTTGTTGTTACGATCCGTTACATTATTCCAAGGTTACTCTTCACTACCACGGAGTTCAGTCAGTCACTTCAAAGTGTGGACCTGTACCTTCAGTCTTCACTTTGTATCCATGCTTTTCGCTGCCAGTAACACTTACCACATTCTATGTCACGAATGTGACTCAGCTGAAGAGAAAAATATGCCATTACGTCATGCAAAAAAGGTTTGTGTCCAAGCGTATTCCTGTACTATGCGGTGAATTCAGCCAAAGCCAGGCAGTGGAACAAATTAGCTTCAGCCCCTAGAAAACGAAGGTGAATATTATGAACTGGTATCCCTGTCCTCTGAGACGTAATACCTCCGAGAACCGTTTTAAGGTGCTGAAGCCTAGGCGGACTGCGGAAGGAACGGGCGTGCGTTGTAAAGGCTGACGCATCGGGTTCAGACCTATATTCGGCGACGAGGTGGGCGCTCTATGAAAACGCACAACGCGCCCCTTCGACTTATTTCAAACGAGGTTTAATTGTAGCGCTTCGGTAATACCAGGAAGCTAAAACTATTTTTTCTACATTTAGCTTTCCTCTTTCTGCTTAGCGCGCCTAAAATGCTTTAACACTAAGACACCACATCAGTGTAGGTAAGGAGTGCTTAGATTCCTTGAGCTCTTCTATCTTTGCTCTTCCATCTTCTCTTGTCGTCCGCTGTTGCGGGAGCTTCCTGTGCCGTATACAGAATGCGTGCCGCATTTTCACGCCTACCACTGAGCACTCAAACGCAAGTTTTCTCTCTGACGTGATACAAGCTGCTAGAGCCTCCTGCTTCGAGAGCAGCCGCAGCCGCTTAGTTGATGACATCAGTCTCATGTGTGCCGGCTTATTTATTATTTTTTGTTCACTGCACCGGGCAGTGACCGGCAGGCCTCGCTGCAAATACTACGTGCTGTGCTGCGGGAAAAGCCTTTTTTTGCGTGGACGCAAAAGCACAGATAGCGAATCATGCATAGTTTATGCAACACCCTGTCTGTCCGCAGCTCGTCGCATCCACACCTCTCGTTTTCCTTCCAACCACTCTGTTTTTCGGCTCTCGGGCGCGTCGTCCGCCTGCGCCCAGCTGCCCATGGGGCGCCCAGGTCGATATCTCGGCCCCGGACATCCTTTCTATACGCCCTGTCCTTTGCTCAGGTTGTGTGTCTTATTTTGCAAGTCCCACTTGAGGTTGGTGCAGGACGAGGATAACGGTTGTGTTCACCGTGGTCGTCGTTTTCGGTGCGCCGTCTCCACCAGAGGAGTCAGGTCGCGAAATTCCGAGCAACGCAGGTGTAAAACTTGTATGCAGAGAAATTCAGTTCATTTATATTTTATTTTTTATTATGCGGGAGTCGACATGGTCCAGCAAAGCTTAAGGGTAAAAGTGGATGTCGTGGAGCAGTGTCTGCGCATTAAACATAAATCTACCCGGATAGGAGTAAATGATTTGCCACCTAGCGAACGCCCGAAAGGAAGGTTCATTTTCTCTTCAAAAGAGAAGTACTGTACTCGTTCTTTTTTCTCCTTTTCTAAATGTTTATAGCTTCTACTTGTGTGTTGGTCGGAAGTACCATGCAGAAAAGGACCCGAAATTCGAGTCTTATATTCCTTCTTGCTACATGATCGTCGTGGTTGACGATCTTAATAAAACTGAATCTTTTCTGCTTACATAAACACACTTTCTCTGCACCCCCCGCACTTCAGTTCAACGTACGAGAAAAAGAAAAGACCAAAGAGATTATGGACAAGCAATCCTCGCAAAATAACTCTGTTGCCGCTCAAGAGAAGGGTCCATTTTGTAAAGCAATTTCAACTCCTCTTCAGCATTATGTCCGGATTTGTGCAGTTATCCTTTAAATGAGGGGCGCCGACACACATTATAGAAACGACGTGCACCAGAATCTTCATCACTATCACGAGCCGTTGTCGGAGCTCAATCAATCGCGGGGAAGAATTCAAGCGAGAAGAGAAAATTAAATTGCGTGCCAAGGTGATTACCCGCCGTAGACAGACACGCACTAACATAGAGGACACTTCGCTGGCGCCGCGGAATTTCAGAAAGAAGTAGCAACAGAGAGATCAGGGAAGACTCAATGGTTCCTTCAATTGATTCTTCCTCCATCACCTCACCTATTCTCTCTTTTCTTTTTCGCCACCTAATGGGTGCCAATCCACACACAACAGCTGGCGCAGTAGTTGTCCGTCTTACACAAACGAGACACAAGAACGCCCTGCAGGGTTGTAAACTTAGAACAGTCGGTGGCATAACAAGTATAGGACCCAACACACATAGAAATGGCGGGCAGCGGCGAGGAATATTATGTCGTGGCAGCGGATATGCAGACTGGATTGCCGCGTCCACATACCATGTCTGTTTACATTACAAACGCTGCAAAACGTTCTGATAATTTGCATAGTTTCGCATCCTCTTGGCGTTCTGCTGCTGTTATTCCCCCAAAAAGATTTTGCTGTCAATCGGCACACAGGTTTAAAAAAGTGGAATTCACGTGATGGAACAGGAATCCTTCTCTCCTGACGCCTCTACTTTTTAACTTTTTTGTTCAATGACGTCGCTTAGCGAATACCGCACGCACAATATCCCTTGGAGAAAACGAGCAAAACGCGCTGCCCTTGACTCATGAAGCGCTGAAATCGGCTATAAATGCATTTCGTGGCGCATTTATTGTACGGAAGCCAGTCGTCGATGATTCCCTAGCGTACGACAACGGCACCCGAACGTTGGTTTTGTCTATTTCCAGAAAAGAAGCGGTCAAGGCAGGGAAACTTCTAAAGCATAGCGTTGAATGTTAAAAGAAAAAAGTTCTTCAGCGCATGTTACCATCATCATGACGCTAATCCAGTCGTGGCAGAAATGGGAACAACAGTATCTCCTCTCCCCAGAAGAGAAAAAATTGAGAAGACAGAACGAATAAGTGGGGCCATGACAATAACGCAGCCGCTCATGCGGAATATTTCAGTAAGTGCTGTTAATCCTATTAATTAACCCCTGAAATCAACTCTTCTTTTTCCTCCCTATTTATCTTTTTCTTTCTTTTCGAGAATGCTAGAGGCGATCGATCGTTCTGCTGGCGGTGCCCTGCATGTCGGGTATTCTATGTGGGTCTCCGCACTGGTTTTGTTAGGGCTCCACTTGAAACTAGCATTGAGACAAAGAGAAGCTTCAGTGTGTTTTTCGCGTTCCTAACATTATACTGTTTGATTTATTACTGCAGCGAAAGGATAGAACATGAAATGGGAGGGAGATATAACTTTTGGCCGAGATCAAACGTACCAAAAGTTGCCGTCTGATCGTTCGGAGGGGAGAGACGCGCTTCGCTTGACTCCTCGGTGTTCTGTTAGATATTGGGTAATCATGCCTTTCTGGCTTATTTCTGAATTTGAGCCTGCGTTTGGGCAGACAAGATAGAGAGAAAAATTAACTCTGCATACAATGATACGAAACGGACCTTGGCTGAAGATTGCACAGGTTAATTTAATAAAACGCAGGATCTGTGTAACCTTTCTGTACGGTGTTTTTCTTTCACATATAGATGTAGCCGATAAAAGATAAGCAGTATTTCCAATCCACTTTCTTGTATGATTTCACATTCTTTCATTCTGTTATGTTTTTGCCACTTTGTGTTTTTTTGTACAGATGTTTGTCTTGATGTTTGTAATTTCTTATGTGCGGTTCATCATTTTTGCTTGGTTTGTTATTGTGCTAGTGCAAGAATCTGCTTGTTTGAGTGACGCTGCTGCAGCCTGTATTTTTTGATGAGTTTTTTGTCGTTCTGCATTGTCATGCCGTGCATTTTATTAACCTTCCTGCTTGGGCCAGGTTTTTCCCTGCACAATAAATAACTAACTCACTAAATAAATGAATAATTGCTGATAAGAATAGTGAAGTCAAGTTAAGCTGACTGCGGGGAAAGCTAGTCTATCAGCCGATACGAGCTTCAGGCTTTCATTCTTGAGTACTGTCTAGCAGGCTTCTGGGTCTAATATTCAAAGCATACTGGTTTTGCGAAGTGACGGGATCGAATGGGAATTTTAAACGCTAAAGAACACGCTTCGATTTCAAGCGTACGATCAAAAGGCGTGCCGAAACAGTTTTTAGTATTGGTTGAAGGGACTTGCGCCTCCGTAAGCGCGTTAGACTCCAACTAGAACGAAAAGCTTAGCACACTGTTACTTTTTTTTGTCCAACATTATTAGACTCTTGTTAATGTGCCAATTTTGTAGTGCTTGTGCACTGTCACAAATGAGCTTTGGAATAACATTTTTTTATCCTTAATTAACATTTCAACAACATGAGTGTAACAATCGCTGAAGTGGCTGCCTAACCCTCCATGAGCAGACCCGCCAGATGTGATCAGCCACATCAATGCATACTTTACTGCAACAGACACGGACAACAATAAACCACACCTAATACACAGGACTGAAAAACTCACATTCCAGCGGGGAGCCCAACCTTAAGTATATAAAGTCAACCATTAAGGGTGGATGGAGGATGGAGATGGTGATAAGTGATGGGGCTAAATTGCCACATGCAAAGTTTCGGAAATGAAATTTTTGTAATCTGCACACAATATACGGCATGAATTATTTCAAACATTTAGCTGCAAACTTCAGATAGCTGAAAGACACCTTTCACAGGCAAATAGCAGAAAAAGTGCTAAGACACAACGTTTGAAAGTAGTGGCAAAGCTTTTTATGCTAGTTATTTGAATGCTATAAAATCAGTAGAAATATTAATGCCGTTCCAGAGTTATCCCGTTCCAGCTATACCATCTAAGACCAGAAGTCACCACAGTCTAAACATCACTCCCTGTTTTGCCCGCACGGAGACTTTTCAGCACAGTTTTTTTCCGCGTGTAATCGAATGCTGGAATTTTTTACCTGGCTCTACTCGCTCTCTTCTCATAAAACCCTTTAGCAGCTATTGAATAGTTATGTATTCTCTTGAATTTGTTTTTTTCTACTCATATTGTCTCTGCTGTTTGCCATTGTTGTGCTTCTTGTTTCTCTACATTGTTTTGTTTACACCCACCCCAGCAATAGCCCAATAGAACTGTAGTGTTTAAAAATAAATAAATAAATAAATAAATAAATAAATAAATAAATAAATAATAACTTTTATGTTGAACATTTTGAACACAGCATTAGCATATTGTTTAGTTTTAACTTTATTGTTTCGCTTGGGCCACGTATCTTATTTTCAAATTTTTACATAAGCACTACCTTCGAATATAACCTGCGAGGTTAGTGCTACTGACACAACATTGTTATTACAATATTTTGACGTCCGTTGCTACCTGAGGAAACTAACCAATTCAGCGACAAAGATGACGGGACTTGCGTCTTCGGAAGAATTGAGCATTATCTTGAAACAATGCATTACCTAAACATTTCAAGAAATAATAAACGCGATTAGAGCACCACACACACTAAACGCTTCAAACACTAAACCGTCCGTTTCTCGATAGTGACTTGTGCTTGTTCATGTTCGCTGTCACCTGGGATACGATAGGCTGTTAGAGAATGCCCAGCCTCGCTAATCCTCTTTCTCAGCCACACGTTGCAGTACTGAGTGAAGTCGGTGTCTTATTCATTTGAGCGGAAACGCCGCATCTCTTGCACACTTCGCTACTTGGCCGAATGAAGCAAAAAGGATGGCACAGAACGCTCGGTACAAACGCACTTTCGTGTCAAAGAAAATAATATCCAGAGGACATCAGAAGCCCGGCGCACGTCAAGTGAGCGACGACAGCTTTACGCCGCACCGCCCGCGTTGACGGGGCGGAAGAGCCTGGCGAGAGAGGAGAGATGTCACCACGACAGGCGTGTCACGGGCGGGTTGGACTTGCAGTGAAAAAATAAATGCCACATCGTCAGAGCAACTGGAACAAAGCGCCTTTTCACGCTGCCTTGGAATTTGTCTTCCCGGAATTCTCGCCTCAGCTGACGGCCGTGGTACCCTCTGCAAGAAAATAAATTCGGCCTCCTGCTCCAAGCAAAAAAAAAAAACACTTGTTGGGTGCATTGGAAAAAAAACAATTGTCGTACCATGTTGCGCCAGCAGAAAACTAACACGGAAGCTAAAATGAGCTGAAAGCATATATATGGCAACACGATGCAGCAAACAATATTATGTATGAACGGTAATTTTACATTAGTTTCATATCGCCGCTAAGTTAGTGTGGTTTAGACCCTACATAAACAGCTACCGAGAGAATAAACAATTGCAGTGGAAGATCAGCTAGCGGCTGCTGAGACTGATTAGTGGTATGTAGACTTGTGTGTCATGAAACTAAGCGGAAAAATACATCTAACGGTGGAGTACATATTCGCGCGAAAATGACGATTCTCTTTTAATTCGATGGCATATCGCACAATCACGCCCTCTTCCTGCCACCCAGCCTTCCTTGAAACTCAGGGGCCCACATCGACCTAATAAACTGTGATTACAGAAAAGCGTACTGGTTCGGAGAACAGCTATACCTATCGTTCTTAGACACTACAAAGCAAAATTACGATATTTGTTCAGAAAATGTAATATTCATCCCCGCAGAATTTCGTTATAATGCTCCTGCAAGCTTTAAAAATAAATAGTCTCATTGTTATTCTTTGCAACTCCGAGAAGAGTGATGGCCAAAACTTCACCGCAGCGCTGACGATGGAATGCAATGCAAAACAATTCGATACAATGCATTGCACAATACAAAATATCGTAATACTGTACGATACGATACAATACCATCAAGTGCAACAGAATACGTTCAACTATAATTGGGAAGTTTAACTTCCCGAAGTGATACATAGGCTAGCACAGACACCGTAGCAGAGGCACGCGGATTATATCAGACAATTTGAGCTTAGCGCGTATTGATATCGCACAGTGCAGGGGAGCTTTATACTACACTCCAATCAAAATATGACTAAACGGTTACAATGAAGTACACCAGAACACAAACAACTAAGCTTAATATATTCGAAAGTGACACCAAACCATACAGTACCATATAAAGTGCGGCGACCCGAGCTTACAAGCGCTCTTCGAACGCCATGACACGCATTACACGCTCCTTCACGGAGAGGTTTCGCCTTCTTTGGTGAGCCCTTAAATGCCAACGCATTTCGTCGTCACCTGCAATAGATTGAGCGCACCAGCGAAATTGCCTTTTTTTAGTACGAAAGCGCTATTCGCATCGTAAACTAGAAAATGCAGGTGTGGTGAAGCCTCTGAGGTTGATCATGTGATACCAAAAATGCCGAGAAATAAACGAGACTTTGAAGGCGACATTGGCCAACGTCGAGAAATAAAATGAATATTGTCGCGACTAGGTTTGGAACCCGACGCGGAGCGAACAGATCAGATCAGCGTCGCTTGTCTATGCGCGAGAGCACTTTGCTATTGCCGCAGCCGATCACGCCTTGTGTTAAACTCTAGCATATTCTCGCGTTGTGTATTCCAAGTCGTCGTCTTCATCAAGTTCCATTTCTGCCCAAGCCACGAATTGAAGGAAAACGCTGTTTTAATGGCGCTTTCAGGTACATGCATGGGTGTGCACCTGCAAAAAACTATTTTTCCGCAATATTTTTTGGTTAGCAATAATAAATCGCTCACAATATTTTTATTCTCAATTTAGCGGCGGTTAAATACCTTGCTTCATATTACCGCTTTTATACAATACACGTGAATTAAAGAAACGTGCAGGATTGATCCACACGTACTTCATCGATAGCAGGGGAGGGTAGTTTTCCCTAGTTTTAATTCTTCAATGAACACAAAAGGAACGACATAGAAATTTGTGAAAACAACTGTAGTAACTTCTACCATGTGCGGCTTATGCACTGATAAAAATACGGATTTCATAACGCACAGTTTTTTTCCTTAGATATTTTAACCGAAAGTGTTTGCTTAGGGACTTAGAGTCGAATCAGTGAAACAGGTCACTTTTTTTTCATTCCTACAAAAAGATTCGGCGACGTGCCGATTTAATGCTCATATCAAAAGCACTTTGGTTTCAGTAGAAACTATAGTATGTGCGCAATTCTTGCCGAGAGGGTTGAAAAAACTCTACCCGCCCACAAAAATCTCTCTCCTTACGTTTTGTACTATTCATTCCGTTCAAGAGAGAACGAACCTCGGCTTTGATTCCAAAATGCCTCTCCAGAATCGATGGCCGAGGCACGCAGAAGCTCTTTGCAGGGCATAGCATGGCGCGAATGCAAGCTTTTACGTGAATTAGCAAGCAAGAAAGGAAGTCTTTTTCTTCTCGTCTGTAAAAAGAAAACTGGAGAAGGCAACTGAAGAATAGCGAAAGCACCAAGCTGCGATCAATCCTGGTAGAAATGGCTTTAGAGAGTCTTCTCACGCATTGCTCAATTTCTCGTACTGTAGGTCACAGGACTAAAACAGAAATTTATGTATTCAACATGTTCCCTTTAACAAGATGCACATTTTTGCTGTAACGGTATTCTGTTTCATAGCCGCATGACCATTTTCTACACCTAGCATATCAGGATGATGGTAAATTTTATTGCGCAAAGTCGGCTGAGACACACGGCGTCATGACATGAGGTGTTTCACTTTAATCATGGCGGAGTGCACGACTATTTTTGCAAGCATTGCACTCCAGAAAAGCCGAGCACCTCCGGCATATGGTGCGAATGATGAGACCACAACGCCATACTGCGGTCTTTGCCCGAGACAAGTTCACAGTATTCTCTAGGATGGTTTTGGCCTCCAGCCTCTAGAATGTCGTTGCATAATTGGCGCTTCTCTTAGTGAGCACGACCCAGGTACATAAAAATATGTAACGTAAAGAAAAACTATTTGCGTTCCATGCTCCCAATACCCTTTGAATTTTTTTCTCGTAGCAGTGGTGAGCTACTCATCCGAAAATATGTTGCCGAAGCCCGTAACAATAGAAGTACAAAAATACAATGCCATGTCGTCAAGGATGGCTTCAATTTTCGCCTTTACAACCAAGCATGCATGTTTTGCGTGGCGGTCTACACTTACCACAGAACAGCGGCTCATTTTTCGAGAGCTTTCTTTCCTAATTTTCTGTCTCTGTTTTTCTAAATTGGCTGCATGTCTTCCTCTTTGATCCGTCTTTTCCCGCGCCTACAATTAATATGAAACAGTAATAAACCAGGCTTTCACACTGATATTGCCTAATTGCGATAGGTATATGTTATTGAAGAGTAATTATATACGCTGCATGGTCGTTCCAGGGCTCGCCAGGTGGCGGAATCGACATCAGGAATCGAGAAAAAGTAGCGGGATGAAAAACACCTTTTTATTGCAGTGCTTGAGCAAAACCAAGTAGGGCGCTCTCTGTAGCTGGACACCGGTCGCTTGCTGCGCAGGCTCGGAAGCGACAATAATTTCACACGCGCTTGGTTTTGAAAAGCTATTAAATATAGGATGAACTGAAAAATTTTTATAGCGTTTAAAAAGTGGTGCTTACCGGAAAATTCATCATTCTTGGCAAAATGTCGGCCTGACAGTAAAGTGGCCAGTGAAGTATATACGCTCATTTAAGCTTGAAATTAAGCAGGAAATGAACACAAAAATTAAATCGATACTGAAAGGTGCACAGCCGACTTGTATTTCCATCCAGACGCTGTAGGCTGGAGGATCATTGAGGTACTTCTCTTATAATACCATGATAACGCCCTTACAAGCACCAGTCGCTGGATTAAAAGTTCAACTTGTCGTTAATTCTTTGTTGTTTGGCACGTTTGTTTGCAGTAGAATCTAATTAAAACTATCCCTTCGCCTCATCTCTTCATTTCAGAAGGAATAAGCAACAATTTTGTGTTATATTTTAGCCCACATATTGATTCAACCACACTCAGGTTAACGAGGTGTACATTTATAATGCGATGCTATCGCCTGTGCGGAAGCCCACTAAATATACTTTCCCGATGTTTAAGATAAATGCCACGATGGTTTGAACGTAAAGAATTGCGACGTCTTGTGAGTGAAATCTGTAATCAACCTTCTTATCAATAATAGAATTGGATGCTTATCATTGCATAGTAGTCCCAGTTTCCCGAGAAACTCTTGTTTGAGTAAACCTCACCTAAAATACCAAATCTGCTCACAACAACTCGTGACGCCACTTTCGACAGAAAATAGGTTCTGGGTAAAATTCCTCCAGGAAAAACTGCATGAAAATTGCTAAATTAAACGCGATTCAAGGGCACTACAGTATTTTGTTCAAAATCAGTCACACGCTTGCCACAAGTGTGCCCTTTACGTGTGCCGTTTCCTAGGCGTCTATTGGCGCTTGCTCTATGACACGGAATTATAAGCACACCATGCTTGCTACTTTATTATTTCAGAGCAGCCTACGGCGAAAATCCACGCTATCTTTCGGGAACAGGTGGCATCACAGGACAGCACCGCTGTTCACTCAGGTGTGTGTTAGGTTGAGTGAGAGCACTGGAAGGAGCTGGCAGGCATTGAATACTTAAGTCTAAGCCTTAATAAATATTTTCAATTATTAACCGCATTAAGCGCTGAAGATATCATGCCACGCGATTAATCGAGGCCAGGTCCTCAGAACTTCTCGCTTCCTTCGAAAGCAAAAAAGAACGTTAAGTGGCGGCAATAAAGATTTCAAGAATAATATTATTGGTAACAGCTGATCGCACCTGCTCAGACAAATTTATAAGCGGTTTCTTTTTTTCAAGGAAAGACCCATAGCTTCTGGTGTATTGAACTTGTAGTAAATCATTGAACTATTGTTTGCTTGAAATGAGCATGGTGTATCAATTAGGAGACTACCTTTTTATTTGTAGTGTTGAATACATTGTTTCGCGGGATGAGGCGAATCTCAAAATACGCTGCAGGCAGAGCACATGCAAAATTAATGAAGAAGATCTAAGTACAAACATTACTTTCTCGGGTTTAGTGTCGAAGTTGGTACAATGGTTGTCTAGATGGTATTCTTGTCGAAGCTCACTGCGATGGTCTCGCAATTATCTTTTTGCTATCGAATGGAATGTTAGGTAGCAAAAGAGACGCGCTACACTTATGAACACAAACCGAAATGACAATTAAATAGGAAAATTGAAGAATGCCATCTGAAAAATTGCCAATACAGCAATCGAACACATTGCAACAAAAACTTCTCAGCAATTCTGACATTATCTTTCATCGCTTTTTCCCATGAAGTTAGTTTCGCGGGAGTGAAGCGTAGCTTGAAGGAGAATAACTGTTCTTAGATGACAAAACTGGGACTCAGTAATACTTTGCTTGCAGCAAATTCCTAAATAGTTAAGCGAAGTATACGCTAGTCCTTGTATAACGCCTTGATGTCTTTTTTTTTGCTCTTACTTCTGCTATTATATTTGTAAATTTATGATAAAATGTGTCTTTTTCGAAATAACAGTACATGTATAACTTTTTTTTTTTTACTGCTGTGACTGTTGCCTGCCGCCGGCTTTCAGGCCTCGTCAAGATGTCCCCACAACTTTTTACCTGGAAGACCGTCAACATTTCGAAATGTTGAAAATAAAAGTGAATTGAATTGTATCGAATCAAAAAGTTATTAAAACATTTTAAAACTCAATAAACTCCAGCTTCTAAACACCAAAAAGTTTATTCAGAGTGCTGATTTCAGTCAATGGCAAAAAGAAAAATTCTTGTCTTGCTCGAGTATGGTACATTTTATTTTCTGCCATCGATTGGCGGCAATACTTAAAATCAAAAATGAGGTATCTACTTAATGTCTAAGCAGCATTGTTGGTTTGCTCCTGCGCTGAAATAGTGAGAACCCCCGACTGATGTTCTAATGCTCTTTCGATGCTGTAATTCCCTTTTCAGTGAGTCTGGCAGGCTCTTTCAGTGGTTTTTGAACCCAGGGCGACCGGTAGTCCATCTGCTTTTGCAAAAAGAAAGGGAGTGCGGGGTGGGGGTCAGTGAAGATAGAGGGACATTTATGAAAATGTGTTGTTGTTTAGAACCTATAGCTGTTTCATGGTAAAACTCACTCGGCATAGCTCGCTTCAGGAGTCAGTTGTTCGCATTGTCGCGTGACAAGTCGCTAATATTTCTGCGTAGAAGCTTTAAACGCTTAAGCCCCCGATGACAGAAGGTTGAATCCTCTATGTGGAGATGCCACCTTATGCTTAATGCAGCTAGACTTCAGTGTAGCTCTACTATTACATCATTCGCGACCTACTCGACTGTATGGTCGACATATGTAAGGACGTTTAGTTATAACGCTGCTAGAAGGCCATCGTAAAGCGTCATCCTACACTTTGCTTCACTCGGCTGTTATCGCGGGAGTTCTAGGCGACCTTGGAAGCGTCGCGAATAATGAGCAGACCGATGCGAAGTCCAGTGTGAGCTGCAGCAGAAGGGCGATAAAATCGCGTGATTGTGGCTTGAAGAAATGCAAACGACCTCACTGCACGTGGTGTTATCTCAGGGCTGTGGGCCAGAAAGCGCTGGTCAACTGTTTTTGAAGCTCGCCGCTGTTGCCTACGTTGGGATCCTTGGCAAAAAAATGGTGCTGGCTAGATCGGGAATAATAAAAAAACAAAAGCACAGTGCCCCGTGCAGCCGTGGATTTTCTGCTCGCGTTATTGACTCTCAAAAAGTTGAAACAATCGCTCTCATTCACTAACGCTGCATAGAACCAAAAAGAGAAAAGTGAACCCAGTACTTTTACAAAACTATCGGTGCACAGTCCATAGACGAGCCACATATTACCTGTTGCCTCCCTATAAAGTTTTTGTAATAGCAGGAGCCTCAATCACTAGTCCAGTAGATGGATAAGTGCTACTTTTATTTTTTGCATTGATTATTTACTGAGAATTTATCGCTTAAGCGATTTAAGCCCTGCGACGAACAGCATGAAGTTTTGTTTGGCCGTGAGAGTTACCATGAGGATACTTCCTGTCGTCTACGTTGCCAGTTACGGCTTTTTCGAAAGCAAACTTGTTTGTTATTTGAATGGCAGACTGGTAACGACGTCGATGGTGCGGTCGACTGGGTTTTTCTATAGTGTTCCGTCCGTTACACATAAGGGCGCCTGACCACAGCCAGGACATCACTTCATCAACTGTAAATTAAGCAACTCACAAAGAAGAATAAAAGACAGGAGAACGAAGTGGGCGACCTAAAGCAAGCAGGGAAAGAATGGAGCTATAGCCTCGTTGTTTGGGCCAACATCCCCAATTGGGTGTATCGTACGCTTGCAGCGTGTATCTCGTTTGTTGGGTTCAGTTTCTAAGTTCAGGATATGAATTTAATTTTTCTTTATCCTCACTTTACTCCTAACAATGCGTGTACAACATCCCAAAACAATCCATATTGCGATCTATCACACCCTCCTCAGAATTCTTTAACTGGCGTAGGAGATTACATTCACTCTACGTTCGGCCCTAGGAAACACCACGGCGTGCATTGCGTAGTCTGTCAGCCTAAAACAATTGGTGGAATCAGTCTAACTCTTTTTGAAGCACGCGCTCGTTTCAGTAATTTTGTTCTGTTTTACTTGTGCAGGCAGTGGAATGCACAACCAGTCCGACTCGCTGTTAGCCTCACCTTTGCAACGACAGCAAATTATTAGATTTCGAACTTTGAACGCCACAGAATATAAATAGCTTCTTTTTGACAGCGTATATTAATATCAGCACAAATGTGTGGAGGGTGAGAAAATAAAATATATTGGTGCCTTCTAGTGAACAGAAGTAGCGTCACAAAATAGACATTGCTTTAGGAGAAAATGTGCATTGATAAACCTTCAGAAGGAGAGCGTCTTCTATAGTGGAGGTAAAATGCTTCTATTTTGATACCATCATCATCATCATCATCATCATCAGCCTTACTACACCCACTGCAGGGCAAAGGCCTCTCCCATGTCTCTCCAATTAACCCTATCCTTTGCCAGCTGCATCCACCCTTTGCCTGCAAACTTCTTAATCTCATCCGCCCACCTAACCTTCTGCCGCCCCCTGCTACGCTTACTTTTTCTTGGAACCCACTCCGTTACCCTTAAAGACCAGCGGTTATCTTGCCTTCGCATTACATGCCCTGCCCAAGCCCATTTCTTTCTCTTGATTTCGACTAGGATGTCAATAACCCGTGTTTGTTCCCTCACCCACTCTGCCCGCTTCCGATCTCTTAACGTTACACCTATCATTTTTCTTTCCATGGCTCGCTGCGTTGTCCTTAACCTAAGCTGAACTCATTTCGTTAGCCTCCACGTTTCTGCCCCGTAGGTGAGTACTGGTAAGATTATGCTGTTGTACACTTTCCTCTTGAGGGAAATTGGTAAACTGCCACTCATGATCTGCGAGAATTTGCCATATGCGCTCCAGCCCATTCTTATCCTTCTGGTTATCTCCCTCTCATGATCTGGATCAGCTGTCACTACCTGCCCTAAGTAGGCGTATTCCGGCACAATTTCTAGGCTCTCGCTGCCAATTGTGAACTGTTGTTCCCTTGCTAGGCTGTTGAACATTACCTTGGTTTTCTGCATGTTAATTTTTAGACCCATCGATCTGCTCTGCCTGTCTAACTCGTTGATCATGATTTGCAGTTCACCTCCTGAGTGACTCAGCAAGGCAATGTCATCAGCAAATCGCAGATTATTTAGGTATTCTCCATTTATTCTTATTCCCAACTGTTCCCAATTCAGGCTTCGAAATACCTCCTGCAAACATGCGGTGAACAGCATTGGCGAGATCGTGTCTCCTTGCCTGACGCCCTTCTTTATTGGAATTTGATTGCTGACTTTATGGAGGACTATAGTAGCTGTGCAGTTGCTATATATATCTTCCAGTATTTTGACATAAGGCTCTTCTACTCCCTGATTACGCAATGCCTGTATGACTGCTGAGGTTTCCACTGAGTCGAATGCTTTCTCGTAATCAATGAAAGCTATATATAGAGGTTGGTTATATTCTGCGCATTTCTCTATCACCTGATTGATAGTGTGAATATGATCTATTGTGGAATATCCTTTACGAAAGCCTGCCTGACCATTTGGTTGATTAAAGTCTAACGTTGCCCTGACTCTATTAGCGATTACCTTAGTAAATACTTTGTAGGCAACGGATAGTAAGCTGATCGGCCTGTAATTTTTCAAGTCCTTGGCGTCTCCCTTCTTATGAATTAAGATAATGTTTGCATTCTTCCAAGCTTCTGGTACAGTTGAGGTCATAAGGCATTGCGTATACAGGGTGGTTAGTTTTTCTAGCACGATGTCCCCTCCATCCTTCAACAGATCTGCTGTTACCTGATCCTCCCCAGCTGCTTTCCCCCTTTTCATTGCTTCTAAGGCTTTCTGTACTTCATCTTTCGTTACTGGTGGGATGACGCATTGCTGTGCACTGCTGTCTTTCTCATTAGCGCTCTGATTACATTGACTACTGTACAGGTCTGTGTAGAACTCTTCGGCTACGTTAACTATCTTATCCATATTGCTAATGACATTGCCCTGCTTGTCTCTTAATGTATACATCTGGTTTTTACCTATGCCTAGTTTCCTCTTCACTGTTTTTAGGCTACCTCCGTTCTTTATAGCATGCTCGATTCTCTCCATATTAAACTTCCTTATGTCGGCTACCTTGCGCTTATTTATTAACCTTGATAGCTCCGTTAGTTCTATTCTATCGGTAGTGTTAGATGCCTTCATGTTATGGCGCTTCTTAATCAGATCTGTCGTCACCTGAGATAGCTTCCCGGTATCTTTTCGAACTGTCCTACCGCCTACTTCTACTGCGCACTCCGTAATTATTAATGTCAGGTTATCGTGCATTGAATGAACATCAAGATCATCTTCCTCAGTTAAAGCCGAATATCTGTTTTGCAGCGCTATCCTAAACTCCTGTGCTTTCCCTCTTACGGCTAACTCGTTAATGGTCTTCTTCTTCGCTAGCTTCTTCCGTTCCCTCTTCAAGTCTAAGCTAATTCTAGACCTTACCATTCTATGGTCGCTGCAACGCACCCTTCCGAGGACGGCCACATCCTGAATGATGCCAGGTTTAGCGCATAGTATGAAGTCGATTTCATTTTTAATCTCACCATTGGGGCTCTTCCAGGTCCACTTCCTGTTTTCTCGTTTGCGGAAGAAGGTATTCATGATCCGTAAATTATTTCTATCCGCGAATTCGACTAATCACTCTCCCCTGCTATTTCTAGAGCCTATCCCATAGTCACCTACCGCGTGGTCGTCTGCCTGCTTCTTGCCCACCTTCGCATTGAAGTCGCCCATCAGTACAGTGTACTGCGATTTTGCTTTATTCATTGCTGATTCTACGTCCTCATAGAAACTTTCAACGGTCTGGTCATCATGGCTGGATGTGGGTGCGTAGGCCTGCACCACTTTCAGCTTGTACCTCCTATTCAGCCTAATTACTATAGCTGCTACCCTCTCGTTAATACTGTACGTTAATACTGTACTCCTCCACGTTGCCAGCTATATCCTTATTAATGAGGAAACCCACACCTAGTTCTCGTCTATCCTCTAACCCGCGATAGCACAGTATGTGTCCGTCCTTTAGTACTGTATACGCCTCACCTGTCCTCCTAACTTCGCTAAGCCCTATCACATCCCATTTAATTCCCGCTAGTTCCTCAAACAGCACTGCTAGGCTAGCCTCACTAGCTAAAGTTCTAGCGTTAAACGTTGCCAGGTTCAGATTCCAATGGCGGCCTGTCCGGAGCCAGAGATTCTTAGCACCCTCCGCTGCGTCACAGGTCTGACCGCCGCCGTGGTCAGTTGCTCTGCAGCCGCTGGGGACTGAGGGCCGAGGGTTAATTGGTTTGATCATAGAAGGTTGTGGCCAAGTACTACACCAAGGTGGCCAAATCCTGCTCTGGTGAGAGAGTGCGTTGTCGGTTCTGGTCACCGAGATAAGGCCGCACTCCAGGCCTGGTTATGCATTTCCATCGACACGCGGATTTTTTTTTTTTTTAAACCCGGTGGAGAGTTGCGCGGCACCAGGATTTGAACCCCGGTCCTCTTGCACACGAGGTGGATGTTCTACCTCTACGCCATCGCTGCATCCTTTGATACATTTTGATACATCTTTAGGGATTTCCTCATTAAAAGTGGTTTGTTGTCTTCGTATTCGATAATAGTAAATCCGGCTCAGCAAATAAAGACACTAGCATAAAAATTTTCAATGCGCTAGGCTTGCATTGGTTACCAACAAAAATGTCTTCGTGTAATGGTGAGCCCCGGAGTAAAAGGTGATGCCAAGGGGGCCACCTTAAACTGCCACCTGCCATGGTGAACAGTTTGTTCACCATTCGTTGGGCACGTTGTGACGACCTAACAAGGTTCGTACCGCGTCACGGCCTTATTAAAGTGATGTTAAGTAAAATCATAACGGATGTAATTAAACATACACAAAGGAAAACAGAGATAAAAAGTTGAACAAAGATAAAGATAACCGAGGGCAACGTGCTAAACCACGTAAGTCGCGCTTAGCTTAACCATTTTTTTGCAAACTTTTTATTGTTTTGTTCTCACGAAGCCTTTCGTGTTCGCATCGTGCCAAAAACTAGATTTACCGCTTCCGCTGCATGTAAAAATAAGCGCCCTACATGCGAGACTCGACAGAGCGGTGCTAATGAGCGCGAATGGCTAACGACAGGGACTCTCCGCACGCGCAGTTGAAGGTGGGGCTATGGGCGCCTGCCGAGCGAAATGGGACGAGTTGATGCAAGGCGACGACCATGCTGCCTTTCGGATGAGAAGCTCCAGAGTTGAAGGCCCTGCTCGTCTCCTGATAAAACCGAAGCCACCTTCCTAGCACCGTTTGCGCTTCAACCATTTATATTTATTCCTCCGAGATTTTTTGCGAGGCACAGTAACTCTATTAGGCGGTTTTCTTCTTCTATGGTAATTGATAGCCTCCTTGTATTTTGTTGACCAAACGGCCTGTTGCGAGCCTTCAGAGTTTCATAGGCTTCAGTGCACGCTCCAATAATTCGGCGCAGTAAATTGGGTTACCCTGAAAAGGCATTCAAATTGGAAGTAGCTCCGTTGAGCAAGTAATTAGGCGAGAAGCTTTTAAAAGCAAACGCAAACACTAAGTGCCATGAAAAGGTTGACGAAGCGTAAAACCCGATAGGAAATAAAAGAGGATGTGAAATGTGACTTCGCGCTGATAAAAATAGTTAGCGAAGAAGGAGGCTGGTGCTTCATTTTTTTTTAATTGAAACAGTTGCCATGTGGCATAGGAAAAGGCTTCCAATATGACAGAGTAT
Source organism: Amblyomma americanum (assembly GCA_030143305.2). NCBI lineage: Eukaryota > Metazoa > Arthropoda > Arachnida > Ixodida > Ixodidae > Amblyomma > Amblyomma americanum. Next base: position 61,772 of record JARKHS020007342.1, on the reverse strand, counting down.
GTCGTAGAGCCTAATCACTTCAAGAAAACTTGGCAGGCTCCGGTTCTTAGTGTTGTCCGTTGGACACTAGGGCAGGTGTTCGTGTCTTGCAGCCGTATGTTCTTGTTGTTGTTGCCTTAGGGACATGGCAGATTCCAACTTTTGATAACCGTCTTTTTCTTGAAACCTGCTTTTCTGGACACGTCCACAAAATCTGCCGCAATTCCACCTCAGCGGCCTGCGAGGAACACTTGAGATAGGTGCTGAGCAGAGCACTTTCTTGAGATCTCCATCGGCATGTCACGGACTGGGTAATAGCCGCGCCAACCCTTATCGTTCTAAGGGATACCTCCTACAATCTCGTTAAGTTATTCGTACTGGAGAAAATTTGTAGCAGGCAGTCTGTCTACAAAAATTGAGGTAGAAGCAATTTTAAAAGTTGCAACTTATTCCCATGCAGCCAGTTTTTCTTGTGTAAATATGAGTTCCAAGCATATTTTATCATTTTTTTGCCTTTGATGTTTTTTCCTGACAAATTTTCGCCAGATTAAAGGTTCAACTTTAACTCTGGAATTAAAACGAGTTTCATTTTGACTGCAAACTAAGTGTTCTTCTTGACATATTGGTTTTATCTTCATAAGCACTGCGCGCAAGTGCCTTCAAGCATGCAGGCGTGATTAAATGTTCTGCGACCGCAAGGCAACTGCTGGCAAGAACGGCTGTTGTTCTCTTCCACTGCTTGAAACTACCAAAGAGTTGAAAGAACTCTTGTGTTGACCTTTTCAGAATTTAGAGTTCAATGAGCGCCAGAACAATCTCATAGAAGGATCAGCAGTCAATTCGGGCGCCAAGAGACCGTTAATAAAAACTAAATTTGCGCGCATACACCCCATGTCAGAAATCCGTGTCAGAATGATAAGAGCAGTTACATTTTCCGGCTCTACTGCCACCACAAAGGGCATAATACTGCTGTTGCTGCTCCGAAATAATCAGAATTGCGAACTGGCGTTCGCGTTACGGTCTCCAGTCTAGGAGCAGCGCAGCAGGCGCGCTAAAGAAATCAGAGGCTAAGCTAGGAGCATGGGACAAAGATTGCCTGCTTTCCGAAAATTCTGTACACAGTGTTTTTTTTTCGTAAGCGTGTTCATGCATCTGCTCCCATATTTGTTGTGTCTTTTTTATATAAATACTGCTGCACATGTGGGCACACCTGGCTCTGCGCATTCTGATCTGATACAACTGTGCCTACGCTGGCTGAAGAGTATGTCGCTTTGCAGAATGGTACTGTGACAATTTAGCCCCGTGTATTTAGACGAGAGGCCTCAAACTTTTATTGTAGCCGCCGCGGTGGCTGAGTGGTTATGGCGCTCGGCTGATGGCCCGAAAGACGCGGGTTCGATCCCGGCCGCGGCGGTATAATTTTGATGGAGGCCAAATTCTAGAAGCCCGTGTACTGTGCGATGTCAGTGCACGTTAAAGAACCACAGGTGGTAGAAATTTCCGGAGCCCTTCACTACGGTGTCTCTCATAGCCTGAGTTGCTTTGGGACGTTAAACCCCATAAACCATAAACCAATCAAACTCATATTGCTATGCGGGCCGCATACTGAAAATTTCGTCTCCTGTGGGCCGGAATCCTGAAAATAATAAGAGGGAAAGTGGGCGGGGAGTTGGGGTGTATGAAAAACGCCAACCATGCAGCGTGTTAACAAAAAAAAAAACGACACGGATAATTGGATTTTTCTAGGAGAGGTTTTATTTTTGAATTGCAGGAGTTGCCTTTAAGGGCTAAGTATGCTGCCGGCCTGAGGTTCTACCACCCTTACCAGCAACAAGGGATGCAATATCCGGCGTCATGTCTTGTGCGGAGAAGATTCACATGGTGGCTCTGTGGTGGTCGTGTGTTGCCTTTGAACGCGGCACAGATTTGTTCAGTTTCAAGAAAGAGAAGAGGTGCTCACACAAGTATGTGCTGCCGAACATGGCAATGATCCTTGTCGCTTGGTGCCGCAGAGTTGAAAAAATTATCATGTTCAAAAGGTTTAAAACTCCAGGATACCTCTGTCTTCAAACTTCTGTCGTAATGGGATGCTTGTTTGAAGATCAATAAGCTGCATTTGCAATTTCTTCGACTCACACAGCGAAGAGCACAGCGAAATTTTCGAACTGTTCGGAGAGGCTGCGGAAGTCTTGAAACCGAATTTTTCATTTTTCCTCCTGTATGCTGAGAAAATCTGGGAAAATGTCTTCAAGATTCCTGGAAAACGTGTCCTGGTGACTTGAGAGTTGAGACGTGTTCCAGCCTATTCGATCGTGGATAGCTCTTCGATCTCTCTTGAAGGCAGCTGACCTCCGTCTTCAGGTAACGCAGATTGGGTTGCTGCTTCTTTTCCTTTCCGCATAGAAAAAGTGCCATCTGAGGATGTAACATTTTTGCCAATTTCAGTTTGAAATCAAGCCTGGTGGTGAAGCTTAGACGTGAAGATGGTACGAGATTTGGGAATAAAATATTAAACCTACAAGGCCGGCGCGCCCCATATGGCCCGTGAGCCTGGTGTTTGATAGCCCTGATTTAACTAAGAACATTTGATATCGCAAAGTATTTGCCCTTGACAACACATTACTGGAAAGTACTCTCATGGCAAAGTGGGTTTCGTTCTCAAATTTGAAAATAAAATGAAGAAGAAGAAAGAACAACAAAGAGAAAAGAAGCCGTTGAAGGGCAAAAACTAAAAGAACAATTTGGCTTCTTTATAAAGCCTTTTTTACCAGGGCGCTGATTTATAGCACCGTTGCTATTTGATGTAAGGTAGCAGAAGACTTTCAGTTCTCAGAGTGCAGGGAACTGTAGAAGATGATATCTGCGACATTTGATGTCGAGAAAGCTTCCTTGTGCCTTTGTTGTGGACACCTCTCCTTGTGTTACAAGGTATTTTGCTTTTTCATCGAGGGATCTCTGCGGTTAGTGATTTCTCCTATCGAAAGACCATGAATATTACTCTGGTGCCAAGCGCGCATACTATGCATTGTGCCACAGTGAGATCTCAGCTACGCAGGATCTTCGGGAAGTTTTTCGAAATACGACTGAGAAGTCGACAGAAAACGAGTTTGCTTGCAGTTCCACACGTATAGTATTTCAGAAAATTTTGAATAAAAAATAACCGAAAATAGCGAGGACATTTGTGCTGCGCGACTGCCGGAGAAACGTGATGGATGCCATGAGAAGGAGCCGCACGGGATTGAAAAAATTTCAGCCCTTCACATTCACAGCGTGCATCCTGAGCGCTTCTTCTAGTCTTCCCTCATTTTTTTCTTTAACTGCGAATATGTGCATTGGTTATGTGTATGGAGCTTCTCTTCTAGTTGAAGTATTTTCGCATTGTTGGCTTCTCGGGTGTTGCATGAACTTTCATGAAGGGCGGTTGATTGGAACATTATGTGTAATATTATATGGAAAAAATATGCCATCTGGGACACATTTGCGTAGCTTGAACGCTACAGCAGTTAGATAAAAACAAAATCAAACGCTAAAGATAAAGCATAACTTAGAGCTTCTCAATGTAGTTTAACTGTAGTGGCCCATATAAAATTAAAAACAAGTTACAAGAGTGTTGTTAGCACCGCATTAAGATAACATAAAGTATATCCCAGCTGATATGAAGAAGTTCGAAACAAAACTGATAGAGTTTCCAGGAAAGACAGTAATACCACTAGCGCACACCTATGTGTCGGATTGAAATACGTATGCTTATTTCACAGAACTTTTGCGTCGTGAACACCTAGGTGTTTGCCAGCATGAATAGTTTTCTAAATTCAAAAAGGCGGTTGGCTGTACGAAGAAACATAAGAATAAATGTGTTGATTCCATTGAAAATATCGTATACTAGATACCCCTTTCCTGTGGCAAGGAGTATGCAGGCCAAACTGACAGCTGCCTGAACGACAGGCTTCGGGAACATGAACGTGATGTAAGGGATATATGTGGGATAGGTTTGTCAGTCTATTGCCGTGTTTGTCACTGCATACCGCTCCTCAAAAAATGTGTGGTATTAAATGTCACTAAAACCGCTTAACACGAGAAATAATTGAAGCGGAATGGATTTCCTTGTTGGAAGATGACTGTGTGAGTAGCCCTTCAGTCGCTCTGTTGCCAAAAGAGCTCTTATATCTGTCTGATACGCTTTGCTAGCGCATGGTTTGATAGTCATTTTATAAGCCGGTATAAAAAACCAGCTTGTATTTTTTTGCGCTACGGTTTCTACCCTTAATAGTTTCTTGTAACTGCTGAAGGTTCGCAAAATTATTTGTCAGAGATTTTCTTTGTCTTGAGAAGTAATTACAAATTTCATTGTGCTTGCCTACACGCTTGATATAAGCTAAATCTAGTCCCACTACAATTTCTCTTAGACACTAAATTTGTCAGTAATTTGCAACGCCGCGTTCGCCCTCATTCTACAGCGAATGCACTATTCTGCTTTAGTGTAGCACGGAGTAAGCGCTGTATGTTTTCGATGCAATTATTAACCACTGGAATCAGCCCATATCTAACTGCTCTCTATGTCTGCGATTCCCTTGGGCTCTTCAAGACGAGCCACTGCTGCCCATTTTCTTGACAGCATTTTTCCCAGTTATGCATGCGTACAACAGCATAGTCTCTTCTCATTCGACTGCGTCATCACACCCATTGTCTATCTGCTTATCTCTGAGTTCTACTTCCGCTCTCGACAGGGATGGTCCCCGCATGACTCCCTCCGACAACAACACAAAGGTTAGGGCTCCGAGACAGCGCTCGCCAAAGCCGAAGCGATCAGCATTCGATGCTCGTCAAGGTTTCTGCGCGACTGGAGCGCTAATGCTCCCGTTATTCTCGGTGTGCTCTTCTCGAGGCATCAGCGTTTTTCCCGCCACAACGAGCCAGACCCTTCTTCCTTGGCGCGACGGCCACCGACCGAAACCGATGGCAAGGCAAAAGAAAGTCTGTGCGTAGTCATTACTTTTGCCGAACGAGGGAGCCAGCATTCGTCACAGGTCGCTCACCGCAATAATATTGCCAGTAAGAGCGAGCCAGAATTACTCTCTCACCGACTCCGCCCCCATGGTGGGAAGCTGGATTCCCCTTGCGTACACTAAAGCTCTGAGAGCCTAAACATACGATGGCCGCACGACAGCGGCCAGTGCTGCGATAAGCAAACGACTCGAAGAAAGAGCTGGTCCTTTCCTGCTAGAAGCATTTTGTTATGCTTTTCTATTTTATTCTATTTGTACCTGCTATTTGTCCAATCCGAACCAAGACAGGAGTGGGTACAAGCATCAAATTGGTGTACACACAGGACAGTACGCGCGATACCATAGAAGAGGGTGGTTAAGCAAAATTGTTAGCAGTTTGGCTTCGCAAGAAAAGTGCATGCTAAGGGGCTTGCTGGAATTGTTGCGGCGTATGACTCCGACAGTTTTGTGAAGAAAAAACACAGCAACAACACTGAAAACGTCTTCCTTTGGAAAAAAAAAAGCAAGAACACAGCGCTCTTCTTGTTTTAGTTTAGAGAGTGAACTGCAGAGTTCCGCAAAAGTTGTTTTATCCCTACGGAGTAAGGAAGCTGGCGAGAATGCTGTATACATCTGGCGCGTACGTATTGACGGCCGTAGGGTAACAACGCAAACAAAACTGACTCGCGAAAAGCGTCGATTCTCCTTCATAAATTGAGTGTTGAAAGTTTCGCACCATTCGTAAAACTGTTACTTTCAGCGCACCCGAATTACGTCAATCGAAATAGTTTGGAAGCCGCAAACAGCGCTCTGCGATGAGATGTTTGTTCAAAAGCTTGTTCTGCAGTTTGCTAGCATCACCATTGAGTTTTGTCTATCCTTAATGTGAGCTCCTACCCGGGCAACCTGATATTCAAAACTGTGCAGATCAGGAGTCGCGTTTTGTGAATGCGTGGATGGAGACCTGATTTACGAGTTGTGGGCCTTCTTAACCACTTTGCTTAAGTTGCTTAACCAGGGCGGGCTTATCTGAAACCAAAGCTCAATAATGTGCAGTTTTATGCTCTTCCCCATAGTTCGTCGCAGCCCACTGCGCAAGAATAAATTGCTAGAAGTGCGGATTTCGTGAGACGCACTGGAAACGTTTTGTTCGGGCATTTTCTCGACATTTTTTAGCCCCTGCGCCAGTTTTTGCACCCTGCAAGTGCATCAGTCACCTTGTCAAAGCGCGCACATTGTGTTGGATTCAAAATAAGCAAAATATCATGCACGTCAGACTGGGTTCTCGTCGAATGCCGCCATAGAAACAGGATTTATTGCACTGGTTCAAGAGGTTATACATCTGTCACCTCACAGCTTTTTTGCACGTTCGGCGTTGGCTACGGACGTGGCAAAAGCTTATGCTATTCTGTCCGATGCGAAAATATTTAACAGCGTGGAAAGTTTGGACAGTCCCATGAAGATTACGAAAGTTGTACAGATCCTGCGTACAGGCAAGACCTTCTTCATTAGAGGTCTTCATTAAAGGAAATATTGTAGTTCATCAACGTTCAGTCTTACTCTCCTTCCTATTTATTTATCTTTTCTACCATTTAACAAACTGAACGAATATACGTCCGCGAGGAGGTTCTGCAAGTGTGGCCATATGCCTCAGCTATATTCACGTGGCTAGCAATAACGGAAGAAAGTGCAAGCTGTAAACTTCACTCTGAAGATTATTAAAACCAGTCATTACAAGATGCAGGAGAGCGGAGGGTGCTCGTCCTAGACATACGTAAATCAGGCAGTATATTAAAATGGCTTCATAGAAAAAAGAAGGCAGCAGCGAGTACACTACACTTAACCAAACGAATATAATATAGTCAAGGAGAAGCCAAGACTGTGGTGGTAAGGCATCTTGTAGGTTCAGTACGTCAACCCTGCATACTAGAGCAGCTTAGTTAAATCGACTGACGAGACGGCATGGGCAGAGCTGTAAGCAACAGTTAGCAAAGAAATGCACATAACGAGCTTGAAAAAATTTACACTACTCCAGATTCTCTGGGAATATGAAGTTTTGAATACACTGATTTATCAGAATAGAAACTGAGAGGCGACAAGTCATCTAAAAAAGTATGCCACGAGCATTGGATATAACAGCACAGGCACCTAAAATTTAGGACCCCTCTGTGGCCATACAGAACAATAATAAAAAACAAGACAACCAAATTATTTTCATAAGGCACAGCTGAAAATTTAAATGGCGGCTGATATAAGTAATGAACGGGTAAAACTCAACGGACGCATCGGTCATACAAAACGGCGTAAAAATGGCGACTACCAACGCGACATATTTAGAGTCACAAGGCGACGAGAGTTCGTTAAGAAATATACAGACCCGCTTGTGATGAAGCTTTTTGCTAACCTAGATGAAATTGAGTCTATAAAAAAAGTTAGCAAATTTGTAAAGAGACTCCATAGTCACAATTATACAACTCAAAAGAGTTACAAAGAGAATAAGCATCACTGAGGTATACATGCTCTCAATTAGAAAAGAATTAAAACCTTCCAGACACATTGGACACAATAATATGCTCAGAATATTGAGAAGAAGAAAGCAGACGCCCTTAAACACCATGCCCCAAGAACGAATGCCCCGTCCCCTGTCTCCCTTTTAATCTCGGGTCCGCTGTTGACATCATATCATCCTCTTCGAGGAGCAGTACACGCAGCCTGATTCTCCCGTTTGCTTACTTCCTCCCTTAAGCTTAACGAGTGTACAGGGGGTGTTTCCTAGAAGGATAAGGGCTGGGGCGATCCTTAGTCCGTCGGTGACGTGCCGATCGGTCTCTCAAGGAGACGCGAAACCGGGCGCATGTCCTCAATGTTAAACACCAGCCGCTGAGGTGGCTCTCTGCCATGCCTTATGGACGCGCCCAGGAGTGCAAGCCACAAGAACCAGACGATTACGGGAAGTTGAACGTGCAGCTACAAGGGAGGAAAGCATGTCTTTGTGTCTAACGGACAACACTGAGAGACGCATCCTGCTCAGGTTTCTGGGAGAGAATAGCTTCCACGAACTGCAGCAGCTTATACACAACTTAATATGTTCCCACATTCCCTACTCTCGAAATGAAAAGAAGAAACAGCTTTGCACACTGAATCGACAGCTTGAGTACACAACAGCCCCAAGTAAAGGCATTGCTTCAGAGTTCTGTAAGTTTAAAGGACGCTTGCTAAATTCCAATTCCTGTGTAAAATTGCTAAATAGATTCGTTTGCGTCAAGCCAAGTTGCGTGGTAGCTCGCGCTGGTTTTTGCGTCGTATTTAAGTGTAAGACATCTCTATACCATTTTGGTTTGTTAGAAGGAAAAGGCAGGCATTTCATATGTTGTGGTATCTAAGGATTAGAGGAAAGAAGATTTCAACTAATCCTGAGGAGTGTCATTCGAAATAAGCCCACCCCTCTTTGACCTTACATGATTCTAGTCAGCAGTGGATAAGTTTCGCTCAAGCTGCGCTCTACGAATAATACAGCGTATATTAGCCTCCGATAGACTTACGCATATCTACAAAACAGGCTTTCGAGCGCTAGCAAGCACTTCACCATAATATCATGGCTGTTGGAACAAGTTTAAGACAAATCCCCCAATGTCGAGTAGATTAGACCAACTCCGTTCCGACTTCGAGTTACTCATCAATTCCCTCTCGCCATAAAATATTCTAACCATCCCGGATAGCTCTGCTGGTAGAACAATGGTTTTGACGAGGCGGTGGTCCCGGGTTCGAACCCAGGACGAGGACGCATTTTTAACTACGCAATTTCTGTGTAAGCTGTATAGTTTTCGTTTTTTTAGCCGTATGGTTGTGCTTGCGCTGTTGAATTAAAAATCTACCGCATCTTAAAGGGCTTTTTATAACACATTGGACTAACACTGTTCCCACTTCGAGATATCGGTCAATTCGTCCTCCCTCAACTCTAGAGAGGTCGTCCGGGTTAGCTCAGTAGGTACAGGAAGAAAGCTCTGAGGTGACAGCTGGAACACGCGCTTCTCGGAAGGCAGTCCACTCCAATTCCACATCATTTTTTAAAATATATAAGCATTCTGAACGAAGTGCCGCCATTTTATTGATCACGCCTTTTAAACGCCTCCCGCGATCGAGAAGGCGCTTGAACGCAAACACTGGCTGAAACAAAGAATACAAGAGATTTAAAGAAACGCAAGGCTCCACTCGGCTCAAGTGTGTAAAGAAGTGATGTCAATAGATTTTTGGCAGACAACGACTCTTCTCATGATTGTTTTCGACCCTCATTTTTGGGACTTTGAACATACGTTGATAAAGGACTCATACACCTTTTTTTCAGAGTAAAAATAGATTATGCGCCTCTTTCTGAATATACTGCAGTTTTTTTGCAAAGTTTTTTATATAAGCACTCAATAATACTTGATTTCTAGTCTTGTTTTCGCAAAGGTAATTCCACTGAATGTGCTGAACTTTTAAAGAGAGATATCATCTTTACAAATACATTCAAAAGAAGACAAGAGCTTAATGTTGCGAAATCGCTTTAGACTCGTTTTAAGCTTTTTTTCTGCTTGGTTTTTTTTCTCACTGGCCCTTTACACCTCTGTATTTTAGTAATTTTATTCCGTTCTTTTTTGCAATGTCACACTCTGAAGCGAATTCTCATCGCCCGCTTTCACACAACATACCTTCTGTCTTTGTCACCGTCGTCTTCCTCATTCCACTTCATTTGTGCTTCTTTTTGCATCACAAAAGCTCACTTCTTAGCATTATGTATGAGCCTTCTTTTCTGCGTGGCGTTCATTTTTCTATTGCAGTTCTCTTGAATTGAATATTCTGAACCGTGCTATAATCTCTTTTAACCTCAAAAATTATTTTGTTCGGCATAATGTTTTATTGTTACCGTTCATAATGAGATCATTGAAACCGGCAGTCTTTTGTAATGACAGAGCATGGTGTTTACATATGATAAAGGGCAATGATCCCCAAAGTAGCTATTTGCATCCTTTAAACTTCTTTAAGAAATGCAGGGTGTTTCACCGAACCCTCTTAAAAAATTTTATAAACAGACAGCTCTAAAGAGAAATAAATCATGTCACTAACAAACTGTCAGCCACTACGGGCGTCAGTTACTACAAAAATCATAATATTAGTTGGCTATTGAGAAAAATTCACGAATTACTATTTAATTAACATGATGGTCAATGGCGTGGTCAATGTCAAGGACAAGACGAAGCAATATCAGTTTTCAAACGAACAGGAATTATTTGGTTAAAGCTCCACACTATGAGAACCATAAAATCAAAACCAAGGGTATGAGGAAGACAGCAAGCTTGGTGAGCGCGCAATGTCCGTTGTTGACGTGCTGCAGTGACTGTAAAGAGCCAAATTTAAACTACCTGTGCTGGTGTACCACGTAATGCACATCGCTTGGCTTCGTTGCTTGATCCAAGGAAAAGGACGCACATCACCAGCGGCATGGTCTTTGTTTTTCCAGCGACGGAGAATAAGAAAGCGACTTGTTAGCGGCTTGAAGAAGAATATAATCGCACCCGTGGCGTCTGAGCACTTTAGTTTTCTCCATGATCGCTTGCCTATACGCACTGCTGCAATTGCGGGAAGACGTTCTGGCGCAGTGAAGTTTTGAAGAACTGAGCTGGAGACTTTCGTTTATTCAGTAGCATGGAGATAGCATGGAAATATTTTCGTGACGGCTACAGCAATGCCGCACCGCTGGAACTGAATCATGCACTATTTTGCCTGTTAGCAGCTTCTGATCACCGTTTTCAGTACCTTCTTCGCATAACAAAACGTTACTACAAGTTAGTGGAGAAAAACATTACATAAAGCCTGTTTCGATGAAATAAAATTTTATGCTGGACTGTCCGCACATGCAATAATAGAAAGCGGTGAAGAATATTGCAGGCTCATGTTAACAGGACATGTTGCCACTGCTTTAAATTGCTATGGAGTTCTGTTCAAAAGTACAGTCGCTGTTACCGACTACCCCTAATGACGAAAATCAACCATAACAGAACAGACAAAGAAAGCTGCACCACCATTCCGTACTTACACACATAAATACGCAAAAGGAAACGAATACACCCGTATATGCAAATAAGAACACGTCACGCGCGGACACATGCACGCAAGAACATACCTAGATAATATCAATAATATTCAAAATACCACTGCGACGCGCTATAAAAGGTAGCAACCACATAGGAAGAAGAAATAGCCTGAACACTGGACCCGGAATAGCGTTGGTGTTGCTTTCCGCACAACCCTAATGTAAAGTTCACAATAAATGGCATGCTTGGTAGTGGAAACTCTTGTGTTCAAGTTTTTAACCGGCACTCAATGAATTAAAAACTTATCCAGTTATCTCCCCCTGGATTGAGGAGTGTTGAGGTTGTTCATGGTGTGCACATAAAAGCATGCCAAAAGGACGGAACACGGGAAGATCCTCGAGAAAGTTCTCAGCCTCGCCTAAGAGAAAGAAATACCAGCGAAAAGCAGTGAAAAGCATCGCATCAGCGATGTACTCAAGCGCACAATGAAACAACAGTCCAAAAGAAACCTAGATGATAAAGCGCGGCGAAAGTTTGCGCATACTTCCACAGCGAGAGAAGGGTACACAAGAACTACCCTCGTGCTGCGAATTCGGCAACAATTCGCTCGAAAAACGTTGAAGTATGCAGGATCTGGCGGTGAAGATGTTTGGAGGGAACGCATAGAGGTGCCTGGGAGGAGAGGGCGAGTGGTAAGACAGGTAGGAACGGAAAACACGGACGGAGGCTTAGAAGTGAGGAGGAGTCTGCGGCGCCTAGGTGGGCCACACACCTGACGGTGAGCTGATAGCGTCTTTTACCAAGCAGAGTGCTCTCAGTACGCGCCGGCGTCGTGCAGGAAGAAGACCAGAATAAAGACACTAGCATGGCGGCGTGGTCCGGCTAGCCTCGGACAGAAGGCAAGGCGGGATGTGTTCTGCAATCTTCAACAGCCGTTTCCGCCGACCGCAACGAAGAGGCACGTCTGGGAAGAGGCTGATAAAGGCGGCCCTGATAAATGGTGCGGGCTGAGTGGTGGTAGAGGAGGAGAATGACGACAGCGTTGGTTACTGGGGAAGTGTGCCTTCGATGCAAGCGCTGCGTCAAGCTGTAGAACTCCTTCTGGAAACGAAGCAAACTGTTTTTTAATGAGCTAAGAAAGAATAAAGGAGATCTGAGTTGGTTTTGAGGGCACAATGCATGGCGGATAAAAAGAGTGAGGTAATTATAGTTAGATAATTTTGGCAAGTAAAAGAAGCGCTAATCCTCTTCTCTTGCCCAATCAACGGCGATGTAGTCAACGTGAGCTAGTTGCAGCAGGTAGATCGTATAACTCCTCGGCCAGATTCTGGCGAGATTCGGTAATTTATTCTGCTTTCGTCGGTATTGTTCAGAATATATGCAACTATATGTCGCCGGTTGCAAATAGAAAATTGCAGATGCAAATTGGCTCAAGGTTGACCCCTGTAGGCAGACCCTTAATCGCTTGGTGAAAAACAGAAAAATAAAGATCTTTGTATTCAATGATGCGATGGAAAAGTGCACCTTTTATAATTTTAACTGAGACGTTAGCTATCAGGCCGTTTGAGGCAAGAAAGGAAATGGAGAGAATGCTGTCACAGGAAGGAGCATGACCAAAAAAGAAACGGGAAGGTAGTACGTGGCGCTGTTTTATAAGCATCTGCTCAGTGTCCAAAAAAACTGCTGCCTAAGCAGATGCAATGGGAAGCCACTGAAGCATTACTGAGCCTTTATGTGTCGATAAGAATAAAGGTAATAAAAACACACTATTGATGTTTACCACTTTTTACGAGTTGTGTAATAGGGAGATTATCGATATGGTACGTGAACGGTGATAGTGGTCACTACTCTTGTGTTCGTGGGCAAATGATGTTTATTCATTTTAATTAGTCTAGGAAATTGTAACGACAAAGTCTGCTTCTTTTGCTTGTGTCCGTATCTGCACATTAGAACAAAAGTCTTCGGAGTTTTGGAGGCTGCAGTACATGGAGCGCCTTTGTTGGAAATGTTGTCAGCTAAGTACATTCAGGCAATCAATCAGTAATGGCTGTGGAAGCAATAGGCTGCTCTAAAAGAAAAAAATCTTCCCGAATCTTTGGTTTACTTTCAAGCCACGAAGTGACAGCGATACAAGATTGGTCAAACGTGCAATAGACGCATATTTCAGCTGTATATTCTAGCACTTAAGACACTAATAAAGCCGCCAAGGTGCGCAGTGGTGAGAATAATGCTTATACTACGCTATTTAGAGGCGTCGAGCTTCGGAGGTATCGTGAGTGGCGAGCTATACTGCTCAAAAGCATGCCTTGTGGTCTGAGCACTTGTGACTACGCTTGTATCTGTAGCGCCGGCCTCCGTCTCTCCTTGAGGGACGGCAATTAGAAGGCCATTTCAAGGCCGCGAATAAATCCCATGACAACCCAAGGCACATTCTGGAAGGCTGCCTTACCACTTTGCCGGTAAGCTCTGTTGGCTAGAAGATGAAGGCAGAACTTGTTGGTTTTAAAGATCAAATCCACAAAACGAAAGCCACGGGCTTTACACTCAACACGAAATATTATACTGCAGCAGGCAAACAGCTTTTACATTTGTTTTTTACTGGTAACGAAACGGTAGGCATTGGGCTTATGGCAGGCGAAGACTGGCAAACACGAAACTCATGTAATTCATCTTCACCACTCTCGATGCCAGGCGCACCGCCGATGCTGTTGCAGCAACCGGGAAAAATGAATGCGTTTCTCTGGCCTTTGATGCACCGACAGCAAGCGGTGTCTAGAGGCCGACTGCAATCGGGAACTCATACATCCGGCGAACGTGTCGTGTTTTTTATTATCTTATTTGCAGCACAAGTTCCTTTGAGATATGCTGTGGTTTGGTACTAATGAGTCGTATACTAAGAAACTTCTTGTGATGATTGTTTACTGCTGGTGGATGGGGTTAACAAAGTTTGGCCCCCTGTTAGGCTTTGCCATCTCGTGACCTGCCAGTCCTTCTAGCTGGGTTAATGAAGTTGGTTGCAGACGCTGTGATTCTATCAGCTTCCGTAGTAATTGCTATTAATTTGTGAGGTTGAATGTCTGCCGTTTCGAGGTGTCTATGCATAGGTGAGGTTATTTTTACGGTGCTGTATGTAAGCAAGCTCTTCCACCTGCAGAGCAGCCCTAGCAGTATTTGGAGAGCCATTGGTTCTGTCTCGTTAGGGATGAGTTACTCAAGAAAGTGACCGGCAACGTTCTTTTTTTAACAGGCAAAAGTAAAAATAAAGAAACAAGGTATTGCGCGGTTCAGGGATAGGAGGGGCGAAAGGGCGGGAAGATTTAAACATGGTTTCTTCCGATATTAGTGCTTATAAGCAGTACCTGCACGTTGAATCAGGTAACAAGGCAAATTACGCGATGTAACAGAAGACAACACTGTATCGTACCTGCACTGATCACAAATTACATTTGACGTTCCTGTTTTGTTCCACCACGTTACCCTCATACCAGTCGTTCGCAAAAAGCTATCGACGCGTCCTAGGCCTTCAGTGCTACCCCATCTGAGATAAGTACGGATGTTAACCGCGCCAAACATTTGATACAAATTAACGAATAATCCTCACCATCACTTGCATGTGTAATGGTTTTAGCTTTAGCACACATGGCTATCGGTTACCGAGAATGCGGCTCGAATAATATTATTAATTGGCGGCGTTTCCGTGCATTTTATTATTGTGTTGTGTATAAATCTCAACCCCGCGGAATCTGCAGACACAACGTATTGAGGTAAGGGCATAAACATGAATAATAATAATAATTATTGGTTTTGGGGGAAAGGAAATGGCGCAGTATCTGTCTCGTATATCGTTGGACACCTGAACCGCGCCGTAAGGGAAGGAATAAAGGAGGGAGTGAAAGAAGAAAGGAAGAAGAGGTGCCGTAGTGGAGGGCTCCGGAATAATTTCGACCACCTGAGGATCTTTAACGTGCACCGACATCGCACAGCACACGGGCGCCTTAGCGTTCGTGTGCTGTGCGATGTCAGTGCACGTTAAAGACCCCCAGGTGGTTCCAGCCTTGATGGCTACTGTTTTAGAACCCCGTTTTTGATCACTCCATCTTGTAAATGCAGCGGCACAGGGCTCCTTGATACTTCTTTCATAACTAAACCTTTCATGACAAAAAAATCTAGGATTAAAATGCACTGTACCTGGTTAAAATCTAACCTCATGTATATGAAACGCGCGTGCAGATACCTGAACCTTTGTAGGCAAGAAAGAAAGTGGCGCTAGTGCACGCTAGACCAACAAAAGCAGAGCAGCGCAACATACGAGAACTAAAAGATTCTCACTTAATTTTTGCTCGGCGATCGTCTTGGCGCAGTACAAAAGAGGACACAATGTGTTATTGATCAGGCGTTTAAAATTTGTATCGAGCTTCTCAAAATTTTTAGTTCTCTTCGAAAGCTGAGCAGCGGCAGGAAGCGTAAGCGCGAAGCGATAATCGTCTCCTTTGAACAGCGCCCGCGGACTCGTTGGCGCCGGAAACCATCTCGACGCGACCCAATAAAGGAGCCATGCGGAGGAAAAAGACAACGTTTCTTTTTTCTATTTTTGATACCGGGTTTCATTCGTGGTAGTGACAGAACTTTTTGTCGCTCTTTATAAGAAACTCGGAAGTGTCTCAACACAATAAAACCCACTCGCAAAATGAATACAAACTCCTTGCAAGCTACATACAGTAACCTACGTGAGTAATTGTGCCTATTTGCCGTGCTGCGCCTCCCAAAAATTGTTTTACCTATACCAAATGGGCCGAAACATTTATTACAGCAGTCACAGTGAAGGTAGGATTTGTTTTTTGTTTTATCGAGTTGCGCTTTCCAGGGATGTCCGGGTAAAAACGGAAATCATTTTTACCTTTGCGAATCGATATCCCTTGAAAAGGAAGAGAAAACTCTGAAGCCTTACGAGCAAATTTTACGGCACCCCTACTTCCACTGAGAACGATTAAATTCAACAAAATGTGCAGCTTCGTCGTCTCGGCTAATTTTATGTTAGTAAAAATCATCAAAGCAGCAACATTTTCTGAAAGGTTGTTTATCGGCTTATGTACTATTGGCGAAGCTCAAGAATGGTGCGATTCAGCCGAGAACGAGTGGCGGCTTGGTTAACGGTTAGCCTGTGGGTAACGGAGACTCACTGACACCCGAGTCAAAATCATTTCGAAGTAATTTCCAAGTTGGCCGCCAGCGCTCCATTCACTGCGAAAACATATTTTTCTTCGCCAAGATATCCTTCGTGGCACGCTATTTCCGAACAAATAAAAATGCCTGGTACAAACGATATGTAATAAAGGTTGCTACATTTTATCCTAAAAAACTGCCACACTGTTTAGCTGAGAAGCAGAACAATGGTGTGCAGATTTCCTCAGTGTTACTACGAGCACGCTATTTTCAATTTCTCCGGCTGCCACCTCTTGTGACGTGCTACAATCATCGATCTTAATTTCCTGTCTCACCTCGAGAGAGTTCCCCAAAAGGAGCCGCATAATTGCTGGCCTCTGTGCAGCAGCGCGCAGCTCTCAGTCGTTACAAGCAAGATCGGTCTCACGCGACCCTGCCTGCGCTACCTATTTCACTCATATCCCTCATATAGGGCTGCACCGAAGACGCTGGTTCGCTTTTGTCGATCAACTTGTAGCTGCCCCTTCGGAGGTTGCCCGTCTGAAAGAAGGCGTGTCGTTCGCTCCGTCAGTTCGCTTGCCCCAGTGCACCGAGAAATCTGGATGTAAATATGTAAGACACTTATTCGACGCGGGAAAGGCGGAAGAAGAAAGTTCTGCATGAATCAGTAAGAAGAATCGACTAAACAGGAAGTTCGATATGACGTAGCATTCACAACTGACCATTATGCTTAAGAGGACATATTTGTTTTGTTTTTTTTTCTCGTGTAAGCCTCAAATGAAATCAAAACGCAACTGCACAGTATGATCGCGGTAGTTTCCTGACGCAGGTGACTGCTTCTGTGCTATTTTCACTAATGCGCGTTTTAAGGTTTCAGTTGTAGCTCAGCAGTTCCAATTACACACCACATTGAAAATTTTGCCTCAGATGTTATTACGGAGCTACATATTTTTAAGAGTGAAGCGAAAATCAAATATTTAAAACTTCCGCAAAACTCTGCATTCAGATCAAGCCTGAATTTGCTGTGGTCGCTTAGTGAGCCATGTGTGGCGGTGGTGTGAATGAACGTACAAGATCATCATCAATAATATTTATTCAGGACTAGTCACCAAAGATTAGTGACAACTCCGACAAAAAGCAAATACAGGGAACAAACTGAAGGGCGAAACACATGAAAATGAGCAAAAATCAAAGAAACGGCTGGTGCGGCTTTTGCAGCCTCAAACTAAAGCCTAAACAATAGTTCAGCAGCAGAATATAAAAAATTGTAAAAAGAAGATAATGTGGCGGCATGCAGTAAACAAGACAGGAGGTGCCGAAAGTGGTCTTCATGCAAGATTCAAAACTGCGCGGCAGCCGATAGCCTTACAGTGGTCTGTCGGCAATTGGTCTGTCTGAGTCATTGATTTTAATGATCTGTCTCACCACTATTCGAAATGTAAAACACTAAATACTGGACAAGACCACATGTTGCAATACGAGGTCTCGCTTATTACGATGCGAAATCGTTACACCCGCTTCCACTGTTTCGTAGAGCGTAAAAAAACATTCATTGTTCATACAATTCGTTTTTACAGCCCTGTTAATGAAGTACATGAAATTACGGTCTTTTGACCGGAATCTAAACTAAGCTGCGGAAGGAAGGCAACGCTGCTACTCAACATCGGCGGCGGCAAGAAAAGCAGTAATTCTCCGTGTCTGTAGTGATTGCGTAAGATTTACTTATAAAGTTTGAATTTATTTAACGCAGAACATTGCAACCGACGAAGGCGCCGTATCTTCTGGACCAAGGAAACGTAATGGATAGACAGAACGAAGAAAAAGACACGGCAAAGGCGTGCCTCGACTGTAATCAGTTTAAGTGGCCAACGTGAAGGGAAAATAAGAAAAATGGGAGTTGGAACAAGCCTCATGAGCCTCTGCGCAGACGGGAGGGAATCGCGATGCCAGCAATGCCAGAGCAACTGGCCTCCTACGCCTGGACAAACTTACAGCCAGCCTCAAAGTTTCGTACAGGTTCTCTGAGGACCACCAGAACAACCCCGTTGACCACTTCAAATGAGAAGGACGTTTCTTCCAATGGGACCTCTTCCGTCGTTGCTCGTGAGACAAGCAATTTATTTTACAGCCTTCCATTCTCGAAGCTTCTGCAAACTCGCTGAAGTTTACCCCCACCAGAACAGAAGAAAACCTCATAATCTCTAGACTCTTACACAAAATACTGATGTAAGGAGCCGTAAGCTGAAGGTCATGTGACCTGTTATATCAGAAAAAAAAGGAAATAGTTCACTGAAGGCCACAGTAAAAAAAAAAAGGAAGATGCTGACAAGTCGCAATGGTGAGACACGAACGCTATCGCAATCGATTGAGATAAGAGCCGCTAAGCAGCGGCCCACTTCTGAATAAAGCAGAGAACGGGCGGTCTTTTTGCAGCCAACGGCCACTGCCCAGTTTAGAGTTCTACTGTCTCTCCTTATGTAGACCTTGGTTTTGCAGAGAGTACAAATTCATACCTTGTCCGATGTTTGGCGCTTGCTGTCAGGTGTAGAGCCCAAAGGAAAAACTATTTGTGTGGAGCTCCTATCCGCCTAAATTGTAAGAAACAATGCACACTTTTCGGCCTTGTAAACAGTGTTTCTTGAGTCTTCGTTCCTGCAGTGTCCAATTTATCTACGTTCCCGTAACAAATTGTAATTCACTTAAGCATTGGCTTAGTAAGCTCGATGTCTAGAGATAAAGATTACATGAAAAATACTGCTATTATTTCAAGTGTAACGATTTAAAGAGAAGAATTCAAACTGCCAAAAAGAGCTTCGAGTTGCCTGAGGTAGCCACAACCTGTAAAGCCTTCTCCATTATGAAATAATTCGCCAGATGCACTTAAAACTGCTTGCGTGTGGGAATGCGAAAGTGTTACTGTCAGTGGGCGCATTGTTTACGCATATTGCTCGTACATGCATACAAACACATATATGCGCGCGCGTGTCACACCACCTGGTGCCCTGTGCGACGAACGGTTGCATCACAGTTTTGATGCGGAGGTATGCGAAGGCATAATATTGAACGTGCCTATGTCATCGGTTGGAATTCCTGCCTCAAGCTTGCCTCCTACTTGACTAGCACATGCAAGCTATATGAAACGGGAAATATTATTAAATTATCTGGAACACTCTACTACAAACGATTACATCACAATTTCTGTATGAACGTGACGAAAAAAGGCGCCACATGAAGGTCTGCGCCGCCGTGGTGTCTCAGTGGTTAGGGCGCTTGGCTACTGATCCGGAGTACCTAGGTTCGAACCCAATCACAGGGACAGCGTTTCGATGAAGACGAAAAGCACAGGCGCCAGTGTGCTGGGCGATGTCAGTGCACGTTAAAAATTCCCATCTGGTCGAAATTATTCCGGAGCCCTCCACTATGACACCTCTTCCTTTCTTCTCTCAATCCCTTCTTTATCCCTTCCCTTACAGCGCAGCTCAGGTATCTGCCGAGATTCGAGACAGATACTGCATCATTTCCTTTCCCCAAAAACCAATTTTCAATTCAATTTCAGGCTGCGGCGGTCGAATTTTGATGGAAGCGAAATTCTAGAGGCCCGTGGACTGTGTGATATCAGTGCATGTTAAAGAACCCCAGAAGGTTGAAATTTCCGGAGCCCTTCACTACGGCGTCCCTCATAGCCTGAGTTCTTTGGGACGCTAAAACTCCATACACCAAACCACACCAAACAACACCACACCACATGGAGGGCTACATGTAGACGAACGACATGTATTGGATTGTCTGAATTGGTGGCGCTTGACTTGCTCTGTGCGTTCCATGGCCGCTGGATGACGTAGCCGTATTTTCTTTCCCATATCCCGTATTTTCTGTATAATGTTCGTGTACGCACATTCACACGTACACACACAAACGCCGGGTTTTCTCGTGATGGGAATAGTAATGCTTTCGCAATAAAACCTAAAACATGTTTTTCTCAGCCAGCTGTGTCGAGGGCACGAGGGCTTCATGGGTAAGAAATATCGTAGCTGGTAGAGGGCACTATTCTCCAAAAGTTCTTGTTGATGGGCATGCGAGGAATTTTGTCTCATATTTGTACGCGTAAAGCATTGAATAAACCAGTTGCTAGTTTGCGCTTGCCCTGTCGACACGTCTGTGTGCCTTTTTTGCGCAAAAACTCAGTCATGGTGATTGAAGATTCAGTTTTAATATCATCATGAACATGTACGTATTCTAATTTTCTTTAAATTTCTGTCTGCTAAACTTCTCGTGTTGGTATTGTGCTGTGTTCAAAACTATAAGTACAGTTATTGTAGACACATTTTTGAAATCATATGCTGTTTAGTTAATAATTTATTTGCATTTCTGCTATTGTATAACTCATTGCTCTTTGCATTTCTTGATGTCAATTAACACGGACACTACCTGTTGCTGTAAACCACTACTGCCTTGTAGAAGGGGTCATGGGCCTAGTCAAGCTGTCAGACAGCTTTTAGCTCTTCACCCTTTCTAGGATCATTATTTCTGGAAAAAATAAAGAATTGAATTGAATTGAATTGAATCATTCGTTTGCCGATTTTATTCTCTTGGATGTTCAAGCGCCTTTCTGAAGAGCGAGAGTAAAAAGTACGCTCCGCTGTTTCGACTTTATGCGAAGAAGCTACGCAGATAGGCCACTCATTAAGCCAGCTTTAGGTTTTCATCTAATGTGCTGAATTCTTTCGCTTTTGCACCTCCCGATGTCCAGGGGGTCCCTGCTGTTCATTTGCATTTGTGAATATTATCATATTTGTCTATTTTCACTGCCTGAAGAAGCGCTCCTCGTCTTTTAACTCCTTTTCTTCGTCCTCTGTCTACGAGGGACGTTTTTCCACTGGAATTCATTCATCATGCTTTCTGTCGGCATTTAAAGCTCACTCGTTCCTCCTATTAAGCCCAAGGCATTCTTCTTCCAACAGGACGCACTGCATACGAGGGAACAGGAGTAGCCTAGCGTGCACGAGGACGCACATGCCGCATCTTTGCTTCTCGTACCGTGCGGTTTTATATCTCGTGGCGTTTATAGTGGCATCTTCCTGAAACCATTGGCGGTTGCAAAGCGAAGAGAATAAAAGAAACGGTCGGGTGAGGCATTTTCTGACTCTGACGTCGTGTCAATACCTGCTGGGGGCATCGATTTAAAGAAAATAAGCTATCAGTCTTTTTCTCTCAGTCACGGCCCGAAAGAACTCTTCTTGCTTCCCATAGGAGCCCAATATTGGGCAGGTTGTGAATCTTGATTAAGAGGTCTGAAAGATGCGTACGTGACCTACCGGCGTAATCTAGTTAGAGAATAGAGTCCTCGTTAAATCGACATTTCTAAGCGCTCCGGAAGCTAGTGAACATTTATAGAGTCCAGGAGGTGCATAGCCGACATGTATATAGTGCTTTCATTAGCATTGCAGCGTTCTGATCGCATTATTAACAAAGTTCTGAAAACTAACTTTGTAGACTTTTTCGTGTTTTTCTCTGATATTCTGATCGATGAAGAAGAGGAAAAATAATTCGGAATTTGCTACAAAGAAAGATTTGAAGTCTAGTGTTATAGTCGTTTTCTTTTTCTCTTTAGGAAACATGATTGGCTAGCTGCCCTTGCCGTAGCTTACTAGGGCTTCGATTCTACACAAAAGAGTCATCCTTGCATTACTCTGCTTCATATGTCTCCATGGCTTACGCAATGTTCGCAGACAGGGACAGAGTGAGGATTTCTTGTTTGCAAATTTTCTTTTCTTCATGCAGCCACGCGCACACTCTTCCATCATCCATTACGGTTGTTTTCTTGCAACAAAGAACGGTGATTCACGCAATGATTCATTTTTCATCAGTAGGCTTTAGAAAGCGACGCAGCGTTTCTTCTTTCAGTATTCACTGAGCAAACATGTCGACAATCCCGCTTTTCACTCACGAAGGATGCCAATCTTGTCTTCTTTCTTTTCGGTACGCTCACCGGTTCAGCGCTGCAAGCTGTGGCAGACGCTCCTGGTGGGTTGCGCGCCTGGAACTTCGACGCTCAATTCTTGTTTCCTGCGCACCGTGTCTGGTTCTTTACAAGATTGATGCTTTTTCCCAAAAATTTTGCATGGGGCGAGTCTTACCAGTAAGTCTGGAAAGTGGTAGACAAGAGTTCGCGGTTTTTTTCTCTTCATTCTTCTTTGCAACGGATGAGAGCGCGGTTTGGAAAGGGGCATCCAGCTTGCATAAAAATAGACTCCGTCCACCTTGCTGTCATCCATCTTTCTCGGTAGGATGGGAGCCACTGCCATCGAAGAAGCAAATACATGCAGATAATTGTCGTTATGTATGCCATGACCAGGTAGCGAAATGAATAGGACGAAAATTTTCAAGGCTGAATAATTTTTGCTTGCATCTTTGGTATAAAAATACAAGGGCACGCATAGCGCAGACTTCAAAGGGAAGGGCTCTCAGATACTCTTGTCCAGTAGGTGGCATGTGTTTGGGAAACGACAAAAATTTGCGTGTAAACTGATGGAAAAAGTGACTAAGGATGAAACGAAGAGAGATTAAAATACAGAGAGAAAGAACCGAACTGTCGCCGAGTTGAGCAGCTGTTTAGAAAACGAAATTATAAGATAAAAAGGCCGACGTACAGGCTTTGAAGGACGCTTGAATACTAACGGGGAAGCAGTAGATTGTTTAACGAGTTGCAAAGGATAAAAATTTACGCTCGACGGATTTAATGTAAAAAAGCATCAGCTTGATTAAATTATTTCTGCGCTCAATAAAAGATTAAATCATGTTCGTGATAACCTCTTCGGTCAACTCTGAAACGAGGTCTGAACAGACTGACCATCATACCTCATTAATCGGGGAGAGATCGATTTACTGTAAAGCTTGTGACCGATAATACGAGCGGAAGAAACATACAGAATGCAATGGGAGTATTTTATTAAATTCTTGGACTAACCTCTTAGAAATGGGCTCTGCTATGCATTCAGAAGGCTTGAACAATAAACTTTTTGCATAAGAGGCACATTGCAATAATGATCAAAAAGCTGAAAATGTATGAAAAAGCAATGTAGGTCAGTGCTTTTCAGTAAAGCTTGTGTGCTTTTGACTCGCGGACGTATTCATTGTGTTAAAATTGTTTACTGACATACTTCACCTGCCTTTTTATAATTAGTGCTTCTGGCACCGAAAAGCTTCCAGACGGCCAGGAGTTCAATTTTTTTTCTATCTGCCAGACGACAGGTTGCTGATTGCGTTTAATGCATTAAGAGCATTGAAATCCAGCCGCTTTATAGGAATTTCTTCATTTGAAGTCCTGAATAGAGAAAGCTCAAATAGAGTTTCATTCTCAGAGAAGTAACGTTAATGAAGAACAGTCTGGGAGTCTGGTGTATTTAGTTAGACGAATTTATTGCCAGGGAAACAGGGGAAATATCTTTTTATTAATATCGACAAAGCAGAGGGCGCCGGAAAATGAAGACTGTTGAGAATGAAGCAGACAAGGCTGGTAGCACTATTCTTTCGAACAAATTGTGGAGAATGCGTAACATTTTCGCGTTTTTGAAGCTCTGTTATTTAACCTGAAACGCAGATAAAATATTCGATCTTGGAAGTTAAATCATTTTTCAGTGTGCTGTGCGCACAACTTAGTGGGCAGAACTGCAACAACTCATCTACATTGGCTGTTCTTCTGTTTTACAACATTGGCTTGAATTACTGAGGGGATCTCATGCAAAATTTTGAGTGTCCGAGGTATTTGAAAGCATTACATTGCCTAGTTATCCGAAGCACTCCATGGAGGTGTCACCTTTGCGTTCTTGTTTGCTTGTATTGTGCATGTTATTGGTCACAAGCTTAATAGTTAGGGAACCTGCCAGCGCTTAAGGCGGCGTGATAGGCAGTTGCTTTAGCAAATTGCGTAATAAAGGAATGATTATAGAAACACGAGTGTAGTCGACGAAAGAAAAAAATCAGACCTGATGCTTAAATTGAAGGCAAAAATAATATTGATAACCGCCTACATCAAGTAAGGAAGAAAATGTGACTACCAGGGTCTTAAAACCAACGTTACAGTAATATCATACTGAAAACTTCTCTATTTACGGAGAAGCAACAGTGCACTAAATCTCGTGCACCAATATCAAAAACATTCGGAACCAGTAATAAGGCACTGTACGTAGACGATGCTGTAATTTATTGCTACACAAGAAATTCAGAACACACCGTTGGTTGTAGAACCAGTATCAGTCGTCTGTTGCCGTGAAATTGAGCTCATTGTTTACAAGCAGAGATATTTTACTTTCTACTATTGCCGCGAATTTTTGCATTATTTGTTTGT
Organism: Amblyomma americanum; assembly: GCA_030143305.2. Taxonomy (NCBI): domain Eukaryota; kingdom Metazoa; phylum Arthropoda; class Arachnida; order Ixodida; family Ixodidae; genus Amblyomma; species Amblyomma americanum. The sequence continues at coordinate 37,224 of JARKHS020007342.1, read as the reverse complement.
TCATTCTTCAAAGCTGCCAGCACGCCGCTTTATCGCTTTGTCTGCGATGCAAGACGCGACTAGATTTATCTCAATTGATCGCAGCCAGGCAGAGCTGATTCTACGTTATTCCAGATTGTTCTAGTAACTTTTCACGCTTTATCTCGAAAGTTCGCTATCAGCTTTAAATTGAGAGCGGCCGACAACTGCGGGCATTCTGTTCGACGACCACCGAGCACGCTTGTTGCTACGCCGCCGCCGTGTGATTCAGTCCATTGTGGGCGCAAGTGAGCCCAATAAACAGTTTTCTTTTAGAATAACTTTTGTCCGTCTTCATCACTCCTTCGACTGCCGTCGCCACTACGTGACAATGTCGTGACCTGCTGTGCAAAGCCGAAAATCGAACCACATGGCCTAATGGAATTTATTGTTTGCTCCTCGCTATACGGTTGTCTCGTGCACTTGAGAGTTTCTTCACACCAGGTCTAAAGACGAAATTTTCTAAACAAATACATACTATTTACGGTGGATGCTTTTGTTGAATGCGCCCCTCCAGTATACGTATTTCAGATACGCGTTAGTCGAAAACCTGGCTCCGTCGAGAAAATAAAACTACTGCCCCGCATTGGGTAAACAAGTACAAAAATATCCTGCGTTTCGTGTGAAAAGCGGATGCCGACGCATTGTTGCGTTCCGCTATGCACACAGAGAGGATATTGCGATGAGTGCGGGAGCAACAGTCTGTGTTCATAAGCGTAGAGATCTAATAAAGCATAAGTTCGATAGTATATAACAGTGAGCTCCTGCGTGTGGACCTCGTTCGGCAAACTAAAGCGTACGTAGAAAACTACAACATGCCCAATTAGTTTGCCAGCCTTGACTTTGCCGCAGAATCAGGCAACACAATAATCCTCAAGTGTTTGCTAGCCTTGAACGAGAATATCTTCCATGGAAATCCGCCTAGAACTCCCTTATAGATTGCAATTTCAGGTACTGAACTTCTCTTTCACCTTGACGCATTGGTAGTAAGAGTGTGTCGATAGTAACAAAGTTGATACGTTCAAGATAAAGCTATTCTTTTAAAGCGCGACTTCACAATTTTCTTCGTGGTGTGAAGCGTCTACTAAGACGGAGAATGTAGAAAACTGTAAGGAGTGGCGAAATGGCCGAGAAAACAAAAGCACCGTGTTTAGAGAGAAGTATTGCAAGCTAACTGCAGTCTGGTTGAATAAGAAAACGGTCTGATAAAAAAGCCTTTCTTCTCGGTGGCCCAGTGAGAAAAAAACCGAAAATGAAACTTTAAAAAATTCAGCGCAAGAGAAGGTTAATGTGTCCATTCATTAAGAAGATGAAAATTCAAATTAATCTTTAACACCACTGAGCCTAAAGCAGGCGCTATTTAGGAGGCTCAAATAACTGTGAAGTACAGCATATTCGAACTGTAGACACCTGTTTTTTTAGCTATTAAGAACACTGGCAGCAGGTCTTAGGCCTCTTCATTTATGCTTTCAAGGCTAAGGATGTTTATCGACACCCCCAAGATTTTGTGCCTCACTTCTCTTTGTTAGTTTTTTTCGCTTTCCTTTACATTGCATGCTTTTCCACGTCCCCTTCAAGTCGTAATTTTAGTGCTCAAAACAACCTGGCAAAATTTAAGGCTGGTTCTGATGTAAAATGTTTCAGCTTGATGCTGAGGCTGCTCTTTTGTGATCGCTGATATTTGTGTAAGTTCGCTTCTCAAATTATTTTTGGGTAACATCTTTTTCTCTCCATATTCTCCCATTTTTGCAAGACTTTTCTTGTGTCCTCTGCCGTGTCTTTTAGCAGCGTAGTGTGAATGTCAGTAGTGCGAACGCGTGCTTTTTCGCATCACGTGCTCCCTCCAGTCTATTTTTATAAATATGGGGCAACACCATCTAAAAAAAAAACAAATGTAGGGACTGTGAGCAGCGTGAAATATTTATCGTCGCCAAAGAAAGGGCCATATTGTCACGAGGAGTCGTTTCTGTAATCTATGACCCACACAAGGCGGCCCCGCTGAAAACTAAAAGGGCAAAAGGAAACTGAAACCGCGCGAAAAAGTATATGCTGGTCAAGAAAGCAAAGAATTATAAGGTCCCCTCTGTTCGGTCGGCTGCCCCACCTAGCCGGCAACGTTAGCGATCATTCCGCGCGCCGTGCCTTTCTTCCCGGCTCCGCTTTCCTCCTCGCCCGATACGGAGAGAGCAAAGATGGAAAGGAGTCCCCCTTGAGGGAAAGGAGGAAATGGGAAGCGAGGGATGTTCGGGAAGCGTGGCCTCGCGAACTCCGGAGCGCAGACCGCTTCGCGCCGCGCCGAGGCAGGCACGTCGCCAGGCAGCGCCGGCTTTCGCGCGTCGTTCCCGCGCCCTCTGTGTCACGCGTGCCGTGCTCCGATGTGACTTGACATTGCTTTCTATTTCTGAGCTCTTATATTCCGCGGTTGCTTTCAGGCTCCGGGTCAGAACCTGCAGTGGAGAACCCCGCGCACCATCGGCAGCGTCGTTCGCTGCACCCTGAGGAGAGCTTCTTACCTCTGCACGACTTTTTGGATGGCATATGTTTTCAATGAGGCCGTTAAGATCTTTGCACACTAAGTAAATTTTCCGCGCTGCAGGCCTTTGCTGTTGTGGGCGTGTCTCAGGAAAGCTAAGTATAGTGTGCGCTACGTCGTCGCTCGTTTTCGAGCATATGCAGAGCGAATGCTGGTCAATGCGCGGTGGTGTATGGAGTTTGCGCTTGCTGAGGAGACTATTCCCTGAAGTGTACTAGGCTGTGGGCTATGCAAAGACAGCGTTCATAAAGCGTATGACGGGTGTCATGACGTTTTAGCTGTAGTGACTAGTGTCCATGACTACAGTGGTAGGCTACATAAGCTGAACTAATCGGGACGGGGTTCCTGTAAAGGGGTTTTAATATAGGACTCTCGGTCGAGTGCTTAGGTCGTTGGATATACATCCGCCAACGCTCGAGGTTGTCGCCAGTCCAGCAAACTGAATAAGAAGGGCAAGGGTTGTGAGTGAGTGATGAGTCTGGCGTTGCGGAAACAGCACAGTGACTGCTCGGTCTTTATCCTGCGGAACAAGAAAATGGCAAGGCTCTTCATGCTCGCTGGTTGCCTCTGGTGGTTTCCACAATCAGGTGGGTCAGTTTTCTTCTCGTCTCTTAGAATCACGGCGGGCAAGGTTAACATGCGGCGAGTTGCCAACGCTCTATATCTACTTACGTACTTAAGTCGCTAGTTAGACTGTGTTCTTTACATTTGACGCTAAATTTGGCCCCTGCTGACACTTAGGCTAATTTCACTTTGTGGGATCCTTGACGTGCTAACGGGTTTTACAGCGCCGACATTCTTGTAGCTAAGAAAAATAATTTCTTGCTTAACTATTATCGATCTAAATGTTGGAGCTCTCAATATGAACTCTGAATGAATGTTGGAAAAGGCGAACAAACATTAAATAACCGTACACTACTTTGGCTATGCTTGGAAACCCACAAAAAGAAATTAATTTTTCATTCGATGAGCGTAACTGCTTGTAGGATTTCAAAATTTTAAAGAAATTTCTTTTGGCATCAAGGAAAAGATTTCGAAAGAGGAGCTCCTAAAGTGTCGACGCGGACTGCCAAGTACTTATTGGGGTACATCCTTTTCGAAGCGGTCATGCTTTAGTTGGACAATGCAGTGAACATCCAAGCTATCTAGGTATTTTGAAAAGAGAGTAATTAAAAAAACGCTCACTCTGTTAAGATAATGTTAACGACCTTATTAAGTAGATCGCTGACAAATGATTAGATTTGATAACTAATTTTATAAATGATGAAATGATTTGTAATTTCAAAAGCAGAGCGCAGCTTTGTTGACGATCCTTTTAAGTGACCCGTAAAGTCTCAGAAATTCAGCGAACAACGAAACGGAAGACAAAAGCTTTAGGCCCAATATTAGACATCAAGCCTTCATCAACATATTCGGCCAATGTGTCCATCGACTTGCGAGGCTTCAGAACTTTATCACGTGCCAAAAAACAATTATATACACGTGAGGTGGGTGTTGATACGCAAACTAGATTTCAGTTCTCGCCCCATGAAAATGATTCTAGCAAAAGCCAGACAAAGGGTAACTCAGAAAAAGAGAAAAGAATTCATGAGCTCTCTTAACTATACTGCATCTTAGTGTCGTTCGTTTTTTAAGGAGTCATTATTTAAAGCAATTTCTCATCCCCAAATTAAGTGATATATTCACACTTTGAAAGCTGTGCGCAGGGTGCGAACGCAGGGAAGGACCCGTGAAGAATGCTACTGCGGGACTAACCAAGACGTTCGCTGCGGGTGTGGTGAAGAAACACAGAATAGCCTGAAATAGGAGAAATGTACGTGACTATAAAGTTATGTTCAAGCAAACTTTCCTATGTCTGAAAGAATACTACAACTAGCCGAAAATCATGTTCCCCTCAAGTGAACCGCTGCTTAATGGGTTCCTCCGTCTTACTATCAAGTGGCTAAGTAGGTGATTGAGTTGTTGTGTTCGTCTTGTGTCCAGTCTCTTTTTAGGCCTTTCGAGCATCCAGACTGAGACAATACACAAACTAAACCGACCACATATCCTACGTATACTTCTTTAACTGAATACTTCTTCCAAGAAGCATGCAGTGCTCTGTACCTTTTCAATAATTTGTAGTTGCATTTATGATTTTGTCTTAAAAGCCTCTGCTTACTTTTGCAACTGCTCCCCAGCGCAATATAGCTTTTTACCGTGGCGCGTTGTACAGGAATTGGGACATAGAATTGACTTCTATGAAAACTTAATGTTGATCAAACGCGAGAATGGAAGCTTTAAAACAAGCTTCAGTCAAATCTTCCAAAGTGATTGCGTCTTTTCGAATGATAACAGTAAGGCAGAGCGTGGCAGAACACGACAGATTGCAAAACACACTTTCCTGATTAACGCCGACTGATTTTAAATATGCAGCTGTATTACCTGCATTATATATATGCCATGAGCAACCACGTATCTCCTTTACCTTAACTTAAGGCTGACGAAACTGTAATGCTTTGCAAGCAGAAAAGGAAGGAAATTGTGAAATAATGCTTAGAGAACGGTAAAGCAGTCAAAGAGAAACATTTCCGCAGGCCACTTTTTCGGCCCTGCGCAGCTAATAGGACCTAGCGTCAATGGTTAGAATAGTCATGTATTTATTACAACTATTTATTGTTATTATTATTATTTAATGAAAATATTAGGAATTTCCACCCCACGCGTTCTTAAGAGAGAATTATTTTAGCAGCAGGCCACATTCACGGCAAAACATGTCGTCCTGGTGCACGCCAGGTCTAAAGTGAAGATTATGGCTGTTCGTTCGCGGCAGAGTGGAATTGAATAATGTGAATCCGCAAGTTTTTTTACGACTCCAATACAGCACAAATTTTTGAGAAAGCACTGTATTTGCTGCGATTGTCGTAATCTGGCGTTCTACCGTGAATAATGTCTTTATTCTATATAAAGTACCTATCTTTTTTTTGTTCTTTACCATCTCTGTTGCAGCCCTTAAGGCGCTCGCAGTCTTGTGAATAAAAAATGAAATAAAAGCTCTATCTTTTTTTTATTGATCTCTGAGATATTCCTAATTTGCAGTGAGAAAACATTTACTGAAAAATTAAGAAAAAAACCTTAAAAACCGCTAGATAAGATCGAGCAACGCCGGTAGCATCAAGTGATATATTGTTCCCGAGGACGTCTGCTAGAGAAAAAAGAAAACAGTGAGGCTTTATGAGAAGCAGGAAAAGCATAAACATTATACTAGTACAACCGTCCCAATCTTTCTGGAAAGCAACAAGAGCTACTTGTACAGCACTCTGACAATGAAGAACTCTCTGTTCGGTGCGGCTTACAATCTCATTAAAGACTTTGGTCTCATGTGCTGGGAATATTATGAAATCGCATCTCTATTCTACAGAGCCAAATTAATGGTTAAAAACTATAACACCAAAACAGACAAAAATGAAGACGAAGGCATAAAATTCGGAAGAATCATGTTGCTGGGGCGCATGGAAAGCTTGGATTTAGACATGCCTCGCCTATAATGCGTTATGAAACAAAACACGTTCGGGGTCTTTGTTGGGGCACTGTTTCTGGGACAAGTAGGTTCCACAAAATTTAGTTGGAACCTGCGGAGAATCTTTTTGTGTGTATTAACTTCAAGGATTAATAATATCTTAGTCTCAGAAGGACGTATCATTTTGCCCTGTGCAATGTGTCATTCTACCCTGCGGGGCGTTAGAAAGTGGGACATCGTGAAGTTCTGAATATCAGCAAATGTTACTCTGTTCCCCATAAGCTCACTTTATAATATTTAGTGAGTGTGATGACAGGGAGGCAGGAAGCAATTGTTGATGCTAGTGAATAATAAAAGAAAGGCGACAATTTGCAAATTTGTTTCAGGTTTTGGGCTGCAATCACATTTCTTGCAGTTACACCACTTGCCTCATTCTAATAGTGCGAATGCGAAAGGCGCTCGAAAATTCGTAATAGCTCTATTCGTGGTGCACACAGCTATATATTACACCGTCACAGCCTGATTTACCCTAAAACTACCATAGTAGCTACGCAAAACAGTGATCTATGAATTGTGCAATTAGCACAACGTGCTCACAACCTTTTTTTTCCTCACAACCTTGGAGGCGGAGCTGTTGGTCAACAAAGAAACCCACTTGCTTGCGTCTAAACTAATTTCATTTCAGACTAGTTCAGCTGAGTGGATGAAGAGACTGGCTGAAGAGCCATATCTACTCTGTAGAATGGTCTAAGACCACAGTTTCGAGCTCCTCCACAACTCGGCGTCACCCTCTATTCCATTATGGGCTAATTTAACCAGTTCAAATACCTTGGCGTTGCCTTCGCGAATAACCTTAGTGGCATAATCTCATCAAATAATGTGCTATAAAAAGCAGCGGAAACGTGGATATCTAAGCGCATATTAAACGACAGCACTAAGCAATGCCAGATAACAGCTCACCAAATAAATAGATCTTTTCTCGACCATGTGCCTGTTGAATGGTCACGTAAAAGGCGTCCCCAAGTTCGAATCTATGTGAAAAAGGCAGTAAGACCAATTTGTAACATTATGACAACACGTTTTCAACATCATCTCCTACAATTGGTTTATCGCTGAAGCCATTGTCGTTGCGACACTCATGTGGACGTCTAATTATGCTGCACGAAATCGCACAGAGATTGACTACTATCAAACGCCTATCTCACTGATCACTCCAACGGCATTAGTTACCTCAACGACCCATCCACTGAACGTAGTTTCTTTGGTTCTACCCTTAGTTTGCTTATTTTTTCACAGCCCGTTGAATTATTGAATACTTGGATGGTTTTCTGCGTTAAACGTCGACTAATCTATTTCAGAACAATTTGCTTAACCTAGCTACCTGATGTCGCAACCAAATGCTGTCTATCCCATCCCAGCTATGCCTCTTACAGAACATATGCCAGTACTTGTAAATACTTAAAACAAACAAAATTATGGTCTCATGAAATGAATTGACGAATTTATCGACCTGCAACAGTATACCACTTGCGTCGTTTTGTAGCCGGAAGAATCCAGAACTATCAACGGTATTAGCACAAGGACCTATTTATTGAGTGGTGGCTCAACAGATGTACCATTCAAGCACTTAACCTTTCCCTGTCGCTCAAGGAGAGCATATACTGGCGTGGAGCTTACATTCTTCCTTCTAACTGAGCAACAGACGCCGAAAGTTCTGTAAAACCGCGTCTAATCGTTGTTGAAAATACTGCGAGGGATACCGTGCTACACTCAACATATTGGTGCTGCATACACATTCAAATTATGTGTGCACAGTTCCTGGCTTTATTCAAAGCACGAAACTCTCTTACTTAGCAGGCGAAAATGTCCTTCCAATCCTATCTTTTCCTTCGCACATTCCACAGAAATCTATTTTGGCCCATCGGGAATGTAATAGCTCCATATTGGGCGCCTTGGGGCTCATTTGAATGTGTGTTCTTTCGAAGCACCACACATTTCACATGCTTATAAAACAGTATGGTCTGCCATGCTGCTGCGGTTCCCGCAGTTTCTCTTGGCGGTACTTCCTAAAGACTGACGCCAAGAGTATGGCGCGGATTTTAGGGTGATACGAGTGCGCTCTTCTACCCAGGACGCTATCCCAAAAGGTGCTCTCGTTTGATGCTCTGGAGAGTACATCATCTCTTCGATGGCGTGCCCATCGGGGCACAGCTTTAACGGCACCCGCCACCGAAAGCGACGTAGGGCCGGTAATATTAGACCATCTTATAGCAGCACCCTATCGTTTAGACTCGAGGAGGTGGAAATGCGACGGAACCACACTGCTTTAAAGAGCATATAAATGTTCGCAGAGCTAACGGAAGGAGGCGAAGAGAGAAAACCAGGATAAAAGAAGACCTGTTTTGAAGAGAAGAAGGAAATGTTTTGTTTGAATAGTTTTAGTGATTGTATCCCGAACACTTCACTACCCCCCAAAGACCTGTCCCTGCAAGCGCTGTGACAATTGAGAGAAGAGATGCAAGAAAAGTTTTTGAATGCTACAGAAAAGAAGAGAATATGATGCTACATTAACTTCCCTGTCAGTGCAAGATGATGTCGTGTGGCATCTAAACACGCTCGTGAGTGTGACCAGCACGAAGCAAAGTTTCAGGGCATAACTCGCCCCACCGAAAATTCTGCATTGAACAGGCGCCGAAGTTGCTATCTGAGAACCACCACCGGAATAAGTTTAGTCCAAATACTATGGTGAGACTGGGCTTAGCGTCATCGGACGCCTTCGGACAAACATGTGATTTAGCGTGCCGTAATTCGTAATTTAAGTAGACGTGAAATACATCAGAAAGAAATCACGCTTTCGCGAGAAAGGACTGACTGAAAGGAACTGTTCTTCGCGTCATTTCCTTCTGTCTTTCTCTGCATTATAAACCGTGATTGCATAAGCCACACATTTTTTAAGGCAATTTAAATATTTTGATATCCCGTAGTGCCAAGTAAATATGGACACCGGTTCCTGAAGAAAAGCGTCACTAACGAGAGTCTTTCGTATTAACGTATCATGAAGAAAACCAAAAATAAATATGAAAAAAAAGATTTATGATTACGAACTCCTTCTCTGGGCGGTGTCAGACAGTGAAACGGAAATCAAGCAATCTAGGAAGCTCCAGATACCTTATTCGTGTCGCCATTATCTTTCAAATTATGCGGTGCAAATTTTAGCACGTTTTGAGCGCCTAGTGGTTCATTAGGCGCTTGATGGCGCCTCTTGCTTTAATGAAGTATCTTCTGCTGCGTCTTTTTACATCGAAATAACCCTGCACTAACTGGCAACTGCTAAATATGGTTTGAAGTGTAGCATTAGAAAGAATTTTTTAGCAGCCTTTCATGCTATATTAAATATAGTAAGGCACGTTGCTGCTCTGATCCATGAAACTGTGCGCAAGGAAAAATACCTTTACTTGGGCATTCGGACTTTCGCACTGCATTTCGCTGGTGTTCGGCTATCAAAATACAAAGATAGCAAAATCCAGCAGAGTAACTCGGGATTTCGTAATCATCGTTGTCCATGGGTCCCAATGGACTCCGTTCCCTTTCGCCTTGTCCATTTTCCGCACTGCGAGTTTCCATATTAACAAGGCATCAATGCGTTCACAAAGTTTCGTCCCCAGAAAAACTGCTCATAATTCGAGCCGTCCATATTAACGGGCGAGTATTAACGGGGCGCGACTGTAATGAGAAAGTAACGATCAACGTTCATTGCTACTATCTACTAACAACCGGCATGTTCTCGTGGCAATGAGTATTAATCAGTCGACTAAGAAATAAACCAAATATAGCGTAAAAACACTATAAAATGGGAGTTCCCACAATAAGCTGCCTACATTGTGAGATACCGCTCGAGAACAGGAAGGTAAGACACCATTGCCTTTAACTTTACTCCTAACTGGCGGCACACCTTTCATGGGCGAGTTTTTTCTTGATGGTCTGGGGAAATTACGTTATTTAATACAGAATACACGGCCATTATTGTTCACAGCGAAAATATCAGATTTCTCCATCTTATTTTTGGATAAAATCCGATAGCTTCTTAAATTTTGCCAAATTAAAAATTTTCTAGTAGGAAGAGACGAGGTTGCTTACCGAGGTAATAAGATCAGCATTGTTTGAACAGTCCTTCACTTCAAGCATTTCAGCAGGCTTTTTTTACAGAATTCAGCCGCACAGAAGAGGAGTGGATAATGCTTTTTCCCAATTTAATGGGACGGACTCATCCTCAGATGACTGCCCAGACTCTACCGTGGGCCCGCTTGCTCCGCAGTACGTGACATTAGTGCGGTCAGGAGGCAAATCATCCAGGCATGGGAATGTGGACCTGCCATTCAGTATCTCGCCTGCTCATTTTCAGTGTTCACGACAGCATAAAAAATGCTATGGAGCGCAACGACAACACACTTTAGCCACGCATTTATAGCAAAATATTGCTTTCAGGTAGTTTCAGAACTCAGACATTACGCGCCCTTCGATGTTCTAGGACACAGGAAGCCTTCGCAAGTCGGTGTTTATAACAGTGGTTTACAGGTTACGCAAATATATGGATGTGTAAAAGATTTTTTTCCCAAGAAAAGGCTCAACAGTATTTTTTAAAGCTTCACTGGGATGACATAAAGTGTAGAAATGCCACTGTCGTGAACAAATGCTTTCAACGAGGTTTCTACCAACATGTAATGGGTGGAAAGTATGCTTCCTGCTGCCCGTTAAAGAGTGCAAAACAAAAACTTGACTTGTAAATAATTTTGTCGCTCGAAACAGGAACAGGAAAACTGCAGTTTTTTTCCTGTTTAAAAGAGATGATACGAGATGGCGAAAATATGACGCGCCGGAAAAATGCTTCCCATGATCTTGCTGCATGTAACGGGTGGGAAACATACTTCTCACAACCTGTAAAAAAGGTGAGCTTGCTCTTTTGTGTTTTTTGAGGCGCGAAATGCTTATCGAAGATAATATTACATTCTCCGCACACGGACTGTGCATTCAGCTTGCGGGCATACTGTAGGCGGAGCGTTTAGCCTACAAAACTTCTTAATTGAAAGCCCTTCTTCCGGCAGTGCATCCTACGGCACAGCAAGGCTGGTTTTTGAGTGCCCACAGAAACGAGAGCCTTATCTGGTTGCCCTTACAAGCCAGATTCTTGAAACTTTGGAAATAACACTCGAACTGCATCCAGTTAATTCTGAGATCAAACTAGCCTTGCTCGTAAACACAAGACATGGTCTTCAGACATCAGCTCCGAATTCCTTTCAGAATCCCAGTGTGAGCCAAAAGCCTATGCTGCGGTACGAACCGGAATAGGAGAGCTGGAAGTAGAGATTTTTTTTAGTCCCGCCTAGGTCTTAAGCATCGTTGCATTCTCTGCGCTTTACGCTGGCGGACAGACTGCAGGCGAACACACCAGGCAAGTCTGGTAGACAGCCAAACAGCCAGCATACCTCTGCCAGGCTACGAAAGAACAGCGCTGGGTGACGTACGTTTGTTTGCTTCGTGAACATCGCTGTTTGCGCACGCACGGCAAGCAAAGAGAGAAGTACAGGATAAAGGGGAACAATGCATTCGATTCTTCGTTTTCAACACGCGGACTCATGCTGCACTTAGGTAGTATACATAGGGCGTTTCGTTTTGTTTTGTTGCACAATCAGTGTTGTTAAACAGAGATAGAGAAGAGTCATGCTCAGAGACGCATTTGAAATGCCATCCTGTCCCCGCCGAAAGAAATTGCAAAGGGTTTCCTTGTCAATTAGTATACAAGCCTTCTTGATGAAAGAAATGTGCTATTCCTATCTTGCTTTAAGTTTCTTCTTGAAATGTAGAATCAAACACATTGTCTAAGATTTTTTTCGATCTTTTCTAGTCCTCGTAATATCTAGAATAGAAACAAGCGTTTTGCTTGTTTGACATCGCTTTTGCACTCAATATATATCGGAGCGTTTTCTATGCTATGCCTAATTCTTCGCTGTTTCTCTTAGACTGAGTATATCTCCTTCTCCTGTTGGCGCCGCCGCGTTTGCGATAAAAGGCTTATTTCTGCGTGGTAGATGGATAGGCAGGTGATTCGATGGTTGTGCAGTAGAATGTTGAGCTGAAATATATCGTGTGGATGCTAACTGTTCTACAGCAGTTCACGGACATCGATTAGTAGTAGATTTAAAGAATGTAAAGATGAATAAAGTGGTCTTCTTCTTAGTGCTACGAGTACTAGTCAGTCTGCAGTGTAAATATGGCGGGGAATGTGCGTTCCATGGTGGCTAAAGCGGTCTGTGCGTCGAAGGGTATGTAAGTTTCAGTTAAGCCTACTTTACGATGACAGTTTTCCAATAATACATTTGTAATAGCATGTGAAGGAAGAAAAAAAAGGCGTATCTTTTCCTTAAAATGTCAAGAATGCGCAAAGAAGGAAAAGAGATACAAGATTAAGAAGAACACCGTGTGCCATTAAGCCTGAAGACGTCATCATCATACTGCAAAAAAATGTGTTCTCCTATGTGACTGATCTAGCACGAAGATTTTGCGCAAAGGTCGGCTTGGTTTCGGTGGCCGTGGAAATCAGTGTGAGAACGCGGGGCCACATAGGCAGTCAGTTTTGTATTAGAAAACTCTCTCTTCTATGTGTCATGCTACCGTTATTTTTTTATCCTTGAGCGACAAAAATATTTGCCTGATTAGCCGAATCTGCCGGCTCTGCCAACCCGCCGCAGTGGCAAGCTTTGATGCTCGACTTCGTAGAATAAGTAAAACCCATCCATCCCTCTCAGTGCTGAGAAAATCTTTTAAGTAGTTATCATCCGCGCTCGTCGAAAAGCTCATCGACGCGTGGTTCGAAAATACAACGTGGAAAGGGAGAAAGTAACGGGCAATTCATAGAGCGACTCGTGTCGGCAATTTCGTGTAGCTCTTGGCAAATGATTTGACATCTATGGCGTCGGCATGCAGCATGCATACCAAAATTATAAAAAGAAAACAAGCGAGAAAATAGACACTGCCCATAACGACCTCTGTGGCAGCAGAAACATCGATTTCGGCTCAGTTGTGAAACTTCGTGCACCGCTTGCCAAAGCGAACTGAAATCGCTTTCGAGACGACAATGGCCATGAAAGGAAGTAGGCGGTTATTGGCCTTGTTTCGCTCCTACAATGTCGGCGCTAAGAAGGTTCTGCTTGCACATGAAAAACCAAAAACACTTACACTTTATGTAACCGATGTCGTCAACCCCATCGCGAGAGTTGCACATGTTTTCGTAACGCTTTATGTTGAAAGTATATTTAAGTTGGCCGGTCGCAGAAAATGCCGTATGTCCAGATTACGCAATAATAAACTGCCTCTTGTAGATCTGTTTCGAGCGGGATGTTGGCTCATTCAACAGTATGTAAGCGTTACGGTTCAACGTAGACAGCGCCCTTAGTGACGGGTATTTGTTGCTGTGGAAAGTGATCAAGACAGTTTCAAACACTATAGAAAGAGAGAACAAACGCGCAGTTCAGCGAAGTTGCTGACGGATACAAATTGCCTCAGTGCTGCAAAAAGTTCTACTCCTCGCATAGAAAAAGCATGCCTGACATTTGACTTCGAAAGAAGTGACCATGTATGCTGTGTTTTGTGGTATACGTTACCATAAATCTGTTCTTTTCAGACATCTTGCAACAGTTAGTATAATTTATCGACTGTCATGTACCTTGCAAGTACGCAGTGTTCAAAATGTCGCAAATTTTTATTTCAACCCAAGTTCGTAGATGATGAGGGCTACTGACTGAGACCTGCAGAACAGCGCCCTTCTGGGGTTCATAGTGTCGTTTATATGGCTGTAATTAATAAACTAAGAGTAAAAAAAAACCTAATGATTTGCTCACACACCTTTTGGTATAAATGCAAGTGAAAATACAAAGGGAAAACGACAGTTTACGAAAATATTGGGCCATTCTGGATGACAAAAAATTCTAGAGTAAATAAGATCTCTTTCTTACATTTCTAGCCTGCGGGATTTGCAAATTTTAAACAATTAAAAATTCATTTTTTGTGGTATTAGAACTGTTGCTGAAGAGATCTCTGACCATTTATTTTTTAAAATATTTTTATTTTATTATATTGATGTGTTGCCGAAAATGGCGTTTACGTTACTATTGCGTGGAAGCTCAGCCAGCCTTCCTTTTCTAGCTATGAGTTTGGCGCGTATTCTGCGGGAGCTTGGGTTCCTCCTCAGGCTACATTCATGCTATTTTCGGTGCTGTGGAGACAGAGCACGTAAATTGCAGTATGGAAGCACCTCGTAAAGCTATATTGGAATTTGATTCGTAAGCTAAAAACGCGCGACAATGTTGTTCTCGTCGCTAAGCATGTTTGCTGCCCTATGGATTCGTGTAGCTGAACTGAAACGCTTATACAGCTAAAATACGACCGGATTTCAGTTTTGAAGAATAAACCCATGACTGATCGTGCTGTTGCTCACTGCTGTGATGATTAGTTTAAATAAGGCTTAGAAATTTCATGTTGTCTTCAGCCGTTTGTGACCCTTTATAACCCACGTGGCATAATTTTGCGAGACAGACGCACGATGTGGAACTGTAACGATGTGACTAGACAAGTCCACAGCCATATGGTACTTCTGCTTGTGACTTATCTTCCTTTCCTTTCCAAGAAAATACCTCTGGAATTTCTTGGAAAGCAAGCCTGTGCACTAGTGCTTCTCTTTTTTTCTGTTTCTTCAATGCGCTTTTGTCTTTTCTGCGTTGCTAAGCATGTGAATATCAGCGGCGTTCCGAAAAACCAGGATATGATCAGTGCGGAATACATAGCGATACGCGAGTATAGGCATGCGGGTGAAGTGCTGCAGTGGGTGAATAAGCGAGCGATTTGTGCGAATATATCTGTGTGTTCTTTGGCCCCGTAAAAAATTCTCTCCCCAAATATATGATCTGGGGCTTTTCCACGTGCACATTTATTTGTCCATTTATAATTATTTTTCGAACACATGGGCTAGATCAATGCGGTTGGCTAATGATGAATTGAGGTCGTAGAAGGATCTCTAACCTGCAGCCGAATGTCATTACACGGTCGTTCTTGCATTAAAAATGCATCAAAAGTTGGGTGCCTACACAGGAACTGACAGTGCGAGCTTGGGATTCGTAGTGTAATTCTGGAGCCATTCAAAAGTCACGGCGGAGAGACACTTGTATGTTACACGTGAAATATGTGAAGCTTGTGCATTTCACTCCCAAAAATTTTAAAAACAGCATAAACACCAACTCCCGATTGCGGCACCGAATGCAATTTTGCGCATCACAACTGATGAGGCTTCTGTGAGAAGCTAGTTCATCAGCTTCGCACCATGAATTGTTTGCAGGAAGCGAAATAAGGACAACTGGAAGATGATAAAAAGATTGTTTTCTATTTTGGGCATGTGATGTCTGATACAATGAGTGATTCCTGTACACGCATGAATAAACAAAAGAAAAGAAGCTCCAGCGGTACCATCAAAGTTCGCGGACCCAATCAGCGCATGTACATTTGCAACATCTTTCTTTAGGCAGCAATTGATCACACCCTGTACGGCAGATAACTTCATTATTCAGTCGATAATTCATTTGTTTCAAAGAGAGCTTTCCGCTTCAATCAAAAGCAGTGGTATCTCCTAGAGACCTAATTATAAAAAGACTTATTCTTCCGGCAAGAACTCCTTTCGAAAGACGCATCAGCGTTTATCACGTACTAATTGTGCAAACAGTATACTAACTCTGCGAAATTCTACTCGAACATCACGTATTTTAAAAAAAGGCTTATCGATTTCCAAGCCTGCTTAAGTAGCAAATTAGGGCAATTATCATAGTGAATCAGTTAAAGCCAGGTTTGTGTGTGGAAGGAGGGTGGGAGATTTGTTAGTCTGTGGGTCAAGAAAAGTTGATTGCACTTCTTAATGTAACATAAATTAAGTGAGTGCTCCCTCCGAAGTTGGCTCTCATCAAGCTGGGCAGCGCCATGTACTGTGATTAAAGTATTGAAAGAGAGATAGGAGGATGGTAAAGAACACATACGAAATAAGATAAAGCAAATAGGAAATTATAAAAGAGACAGGGATGTGCGGGTAGCTGCGGAAAGTAGCTTAAAAGTAAAAATAAGTAAGTCATATAAAGCGCCTGCAGGCTGGTTTTTGACAAGTATGAGATGGGCATTCACCATTGAGCGCTGCCAAGAAAGGTGAAAGCGTCAAAAAATAGAGTTAAAGAGGGGAAGAGAAAGACGAGACGGTGGCAGCAAAAACCCTGATTGGCATTTCCTCAATCGACCAAACACGCTAATTGGCATTCCCTCAGACAACGCGGTGAAGGGTGTATGAAAGTCACTACGCGCGTGGAACAGATTTTTTCATTCTTCAGTATTAGCACTTTTCTTTCTCTGAAAGGTGGACTTATTTGCTCAGAACTAGGAAACTAAGGTTCGGTTCATATCCATTGCAAGCTTTTGGAAGGACTCTTGAGGGGATGGCGCTGGGTAGCGAGTGGCGGTTAGCCTTTAGAAAAAGTTTGGTACTTGCGTGACCTCTCATCTGCGCAAAGGCTATAGTGAGTCTCATTTAAAGCCGGCTTGCACAGAAGTAAATGCAAAAATTACGACTCGAGTGTCTCGCACTCACTGTGTATAAGAAGGCGCTTTGTAGTATTGCCAATTTTATGTTATCAAACCCATGACACCATTGGCGAAGGTGTACTGGTAATGAATTCATCTGAGCAAAACAAGATTGGCGACGGCAGGTTATTGCTAGCAAAACATTAATGTGAGAAGGAGAGAAAAGAGCCGACAAAAGGACGAAACGAACGCTTCTTCTGCTTACTTCGCTGCCGGCATGAATTAGCTACAAAGTGTCTCCGGTGCTTGTCGTTCGGGCTAAGTCTTTTTGAGTAATAAATTAGCTAGCCTGCGACAAATGGTTTCTTCTGCCAATGTCGAAGTCCGTATTCCTCTTTCGGAATGCTTGCCAAAATAAATGGAGTGGATAAAAACTCATCTGTGATCAACATTTCACTGCTTATTCATTTAAGAATATTGATTAAAAACTATGACGCGAAAAAACAGAAATACTGCGTAGTTCCTGCGTCGACCCGAAGTGAGCAGGCACCGCTTGTTTTGATGGTTTCAGGTTGTCGTGGATATTAATAACATGATTATTGAACGCGTCGATAGGACTGGTGTAAAACAGCTAAAGAACGAAAAATTTTTTCTGACCAGATGAACTTTCGAAGCTCGACCCCCTCGCCCCAGAAAAAAAAGAGTAAAAATAATACGATACAGTTCACCTGAAAGGTTACAAACCCTTTAGCTTCAAAATTAATGCGTTGATGTGTGCTGGAGAACAGTCTTGCCTACCAATTGAAATAAATAATTTAATCACTAATTGGGCAGTTTCTCGCAAAGGCTTGCCGCAGACTTCTTCAATGTTTTTATTGTTCTCAGAGCGTCCTGAACTCGAAGATTTTCATAAAACTCCTGCAGTTTCCTTCGGGCAAAAACAGGTTATTACAAGTGCACCACCATCCGGAACAAAATATTGCCGCAAAAGGCCTTGCAGTTCAAACTACTGTTTCAATTATTAATGTCGAAGCGCTTGTGAAAAAGTTTTATTCCATCATTACGCACCTCCACATATTATTGCAGATTATTAAGACTACAGCAACGCGGCACAGATCACGACATTATCATGCACCTGTATATATTTAGAAACATCAACAGACTACAAGGAAAGGCTGACCTGCTTTAGTTCTAGGCCACATAAGTAATTCGCACCTCGGCTCTAACAAATTTTACAATGGCGGTATGAACACTGGGCTGAATAAGGTGCCGAAGCTATGGATTTCTAGACAAAGTCTGAAAGGAAATCATGTTGCTCACTGACGTTCATCGACTTCTTGCTCTCCGGAAGTTCCCCCTGGAATCTCTACAGCCAAGGGAACTTGCGCTCATTCTTTCTTCTGGAAGTCCCTGAGTACTCACCGCGCATGTAGAACTGAGACGCGGTCGTCCCCACAATAGATGCTCAAGTGCTGCCTATTCTGCCGAAATCTAGCACTAATGACATGCTTTGGCTGGAGCGGTGCAGCTTCATACAGGGTGCCGAGCTACATTGATAGCCACTGTCTGGTGTTGATGCGCAATTTGTTGCGCGGTATGCTTTCCGTTGTTATCTCGAAGCGCTTATGAGTCGCTGCAGCAGTGGAAGAGGTAGCGATGTGCTTACACTCGTTCAAATCTAGTAAATGGAATAGATGCGGTCATGAGGCACACTTAATAAACTTCACCAGAATGCACCCGCCGGTAGGCTACAACGCCAATGGGTGAATAATTAACAGGAATTCGTTAATGTGCGTTGACATAGCACAGCACACAGGCACCTTTTGCACTTCGCCTTCAAAGGCCCCCGTCTGCTGCGCGATGTCAGATAAAGCAAGAAAGACAAAAGAGAGGGAATCACTGAAGCTCCCAATGGTTGTAAGCCCCGTGCCTGAGCTACGGCAGCGAAGAATCGCTAGAAAATCAGTCGCGCATTTCCTCCTTCGAGCGCTTTGACCAAGAACGGAAACTCCAGAGGCCCAGCGGCATAATACATATTAATGTCCGTTGCGCTGGGTGTACTTACCGTAGCTTACTCTAAGTGTTGAGCGCCGCCCTTTCCATCGCGAGATGAAATTTAGCCACGGAAATGAGATTCGCTCCACTGAGTGTTATCCTGCGCAAACATAGCTCACGGCTGTGTTGCGCAGAGCAATCTAATGGCGCTCTAAGCGAGTGATGACACGCCGCAACGTGTAACACTTTGCACCCTCTTGCAGTCCCGGAGAGAATGTGTTTGCACCGGCTGCCGCAACGAGCGCCGGTGAAAGTGTTTCGTCGCTCCTACTAAATTAGGGCTGTGCTTGTGGAGCACTCGCGCTCATCAGCCTGTTCGCTTGGGGATCATCAGCCGCAAGTCCAGAACGGAAGGAAGAACCACGAATCCCGAGAATGCTCGGTTTTCGGAGTGTATACTGCGCTTGGCAGCGCGCAGGGAAACGCTAATCTAACGCTGTTGCTAGACGAACTCTTTAATAGAACGCGAGAGCATTAAATCGCTGATTTCATTTACTTTGTCCACGACAATAACTTTTCCAATGTTTGCCGAGGTCCTCTGCGGGTATACGTCTGCGTTTTGGGCAGGCCTGTGCGATAAAAATTCAGCAGCACAATTAGGGTCCCTAGTTAGTCTTAGTTATACACTTAATGTGCAAAACACGGCCAATTGCAATTAAGGCGCCATTTTGGGGTATGAATGCGGAAGCTTTGAACGACTGTACTTTGAAGATGCAAAAGAATATATTTTGCGGTACTACTTTGTTATGTTCGAGAAATTTGTGCAGCTTGTTTCTGCAAGCCATACGCATGGTACTCCAAAAGATGCGTTGACCTTTCTGTAAAAGGAATAATTTCGACAACCTAGGACCTTTTAACGTGTACGATGTCAGTGCAGGTTAAAGATCCCCAGGTGGTCGAAGTTATTGCGGAGCCTTCCACTGCGGCACTTCTTCCTTCCTGTCTTCTTTCAATTCCTCCTTTATCCCATCCTTACATCGCGGTTCGGGTGTCCACCGAAATTTGTGAACAGCTACTGCGCCATTTCCTCTCGTCAAAAACCAATTTTAATTTTTTGAAATTAAGCTTCTAGCCGATGTAGTGCATTTGTGAGCTCCCTGCTTCTGTCAGAGCCGACCAACGAAACATGACACACCAACCCACCATTGTAGTACGGCCCTATATATAATTACCTTGTCCTCTACTAATGTGCGACTGTTTGAGAGTTAGAGGCGCTATCAGAGCTTCAAAAGTCCTCAAGAGATTGGAGTCGGGTCCAAGTCATGCGGGACTTGAAGGTTTCACATAAATGGCTCGCTCTTAGCTTCCTTACGATCTGCCGCGATGTTTAGTGTTGTTTAGTTATTATCTAAAGTAACCATAAAACAGACACCATATAAGTATGGGCCCATGTGGACGTAGCTCGCCTTAGGTATTTTAAGTAAGGCCTTTGAGAATTTGCACCAAAAATACTGAATGAAGCTTCGCTTCAAATGCAGTCACGGAGAATATGCATCTGCTGCAAATATACATGAAATGAGTTCCTTCGAAATTTTTTTCGCAACATTTCTTTCTTTGTGTTCTAGCAATACACACGAAAATTGTCGCTCATATACGAGGTATTTTAGTTAGAACTTTCAACAATTCCAAGGAAGCAGTGTGATGGAAATAGACAGAAAATATTTCATACATACACTGTCAGCCGCATCACATCTCAGCTGTTTTTTTAGCATACTGATTAACCGCTTAACTAAGAGATATTTGCTAATTACCTTAATGAGACAGCCTAGTGGTAAGTGTATGCGGCGAGTTCGTAGCCACCGACAAGACGATGCCGTATGAGCTTCTGAAACGCAGGCAGTCATTCTCTGAAGCCCGGCAGTGCAAGATAATAGGGTGCTTTTTTCTG
This sequence comes from Amblyomma americanum, assembly GCA_030143305.2. Lineage (NCBI taxonomy): Eukaryota > Metazoa > Arthropoda > Arachnida > Ixodida > Ixodidae > Amblyomma > Amblyomma americanum. The sequence continues at coordinate 16,629 of JARKHS020007342.1, read as the reverse complement.
CAAAAGCCGATACCGACCTAGTAAGAGGTGCAAGAATCTCAGTGCAAACGTAACGTCCGCTAGGGACTGCCTGATGCATGGTAACACGGATTGCACTTTGTGTGTCTTCTTCGCTATAAAAAATAAGGGCCACGTATTGGCGCTGACCAACTATTTCTTCGCAGGAAGTGATGAAGCAAAAAACAGTGCATATCATGGGAGAATAGTGCTGACAGTTTTAATCAGGAGCCGTACGCTACGTTACACGCCACCTTCGGTCCGTTCCGCTTGCACTGAATTTCCTGCGAGCCTCATTCGCTCGGTTTCAGCTTTTTTATGGAAAAAAAGCACTAATTTTTTTGCTCTTCAACGTTTTAAAGAATGATTTTTCTCCGGCTCAAAAATTGATATGGCATTTTGATTTTGACAGCTTTGAACTCACCATTGGCATTAACCACCAGACTCTGGTATAAATAGTTAGGTAAAGAATTTTAGCTTTTAAATGCATCTTTCACATGAGTTATTAAGAAATACTCTATTCCACGGCTGGCAGTTTTTATCAGAAAAGTTTTTTTCGGGTTGCCTATCTTAAGAGAGAGAGAGAGAAAGACGAACCGAAAGGCAGGGAGGTTAACTAGGCGATGCCCGGTATGATACCCTACACGTGTCAAGGGAAACGGAGGGAGAGATAGAAAGGGGAGAGAGCAAAGGGAGATCACTTTTCCACATGTCCGTTGGCCATTACTTGCTGGGTACACAAGGCACACACTGATAGATCCCAACCTTTAACTCAGTCCTGAGTCCTTTAAAAACTTGAAAAGTGCCTTCAAAGCTGTCCTCTGCGATGAAGGCTTACTCCCAGGACCGAGAGAGAGAGAGAAAGACGAACCGAAAGGCAGGGAGGTTAACTAGGCGATGCCCGGTATGATACCCTACACGTGTGAAGGGAAATGGAGGGAGAGATAGAAGGGGAGAGAGCAAAGGGAGATCACTTTTCCACATGTCCGTTGGCCATTACTTGCTGGGTACACAAGGCACACACTAACAGATCCCAACCTTTAAATCAGTCCTGAGTCCTTAAAAACTTGAAAAGTGCCTTCAAAGCTGTCCTCTGCGATAAAAGCTTACTCCAGGACCCAGAAACCTATCTTAAGGAATCTTGATCTTCGCTATATCACCCAATATAGGTACCAGAGTTAGTGGTTATATTATGTAATTCACTAGTGTTCTGCCCAGGTAGCCGAAGTCCTCATGGTTTTTATTTTTGCCCTTGTTCATGCGACGGTCAAGTTTGTGCAATTTATAGAAATCGGTTCTGCTTCACGCGTCGTAAGAACACCATAGCAAATCTGAAGATAGGAAAGAACACGTACCTGCAAGCTGAAGGCTCACCGTAGTTGCAAGGCATGCTGGCACTACGCAATTTTTATTGTTGGGGCACTTTAGAATGTACTGAAATCTTACTGCCTCGAGACTTTTTCTTGATTTTGGCACCACCTTCCTTCTAAATGCGGTAGCCGCTTGCTTGATTCAGGTACGCAAAATGGTAGAACCTATAGTGGCTCAATAAATTTGGGTGTTCGGTTGCCCAGCCGAAACTAGGCCATGGTGGCCGCATTTGTATAGAGATGCTATGCATAAGTCGTGTGTGCTCTGCAATGCTATGCCTGCGCTCCCAGGCGGTCCGAATAAGTATAGAGTCCTTCACTGTGGGTGCCTTCAGTCCTATTCAAGGCCACGTGAGGCTTCGGTGCAAGTTAGACATCCAGTACCGCACCATACCATATTATACCATACCATACCATACCATACCATACCATACCATACCATACCATACCATACCATACCATTGTAAAACCGCGCCATACCACCTATAGCGCACCATACGATACCCCTGAGCAAGTATACTTGCATCTGAATCCTACCGCACAACAGCAATAGTGGTGCGGCGGAAACATGCTAAAATGTTCTACTGTATTCTTCTATTTCCCATTCATTTTCGGCCGCGTTTTTTGCTTACGCTAATACCTTCCAACACCAGCTTCTGACCGAACATGACTGCACGAAATGGCATGCGTGGCACAACCCAGCGGCTACCTCGACCAGTCGGGCTTTCCATGCTCGCAGACCTGCGTTCCGTTCAGAGATGTGAAATCTCGTTTTGCCTTACTATACGGAAAATACATTAAGAGTCCGTAGGGCCTTCGGGTGTGTCTCGCGGTCTACATTTTCACGTGATCTCCAAGGCAAGAGCTCGTTCGCGGTGCTCCCATGTTTTATTTTAACGGTCGAGCAGGTACGCCATGGTGGGAGCACACTTTTGAGCCTGTTTCTTACGACTGTCGTCACTGACTAATGATACGATTTGCTCGCGCCATTCATGATCAACAAGATATTTAGAAGGTTTACTGCTGGCCTTTATAACAACTCTGATCGACTGTGGTGTGTACAATAAAAAATTCGGTATTCTAAACAAAATTTTAAAAGCTGCTTTCTACTTTTTTTAGGCGGGTGTGAGGCTTGCAGCGGTCTTCCATCTTGGTAGCAATTAAAGCGAGCACACTCGCTAGCACCAAGTCACACACTGGCCCACTGGCCCAAGTCACACACTGGCCCATAGGCCCATAGGCGACACTAATATTATTCAGGTACTGATACGTCCTTCGACATGGAATGGCTTTAGTCCTTTCTTTTTTTGCAAACGATGAAATCTGCTTTACGAAGTGATTTAAAAGTTTATGACCTGGCTCGCTGCACGAGTTTAAGACTGGGAGAGATGTCGTAAAATTTAAACGGAAAGACGTACCCGGGCATTCCGTTCGCTCGCTTACGTAATCTCTCGCCTGAAACTCAATCAATTCTGGCAAACAATTTAGCCGTCGCTTCCGAAAAGAGAAAATTAAAGCGCTGGCTTTTGTGGTTGCACGCCATAACATAAACAAGCAACACGCGCAAACCGAAGGGCCGCTTCAAGGTCTCCGAGGAATTCCTAAATGAAGCACGGAAACAACAGCGCTCGAAGCGGACGCTAAACGAGCATCCCTTTCCTGCTCCCCTCTAACCTCCCTCCCTTGCCACTGCTTTCGCTATTAGTGGAAAGGCGAAGCGCCTCCAGAGGAGATTCCGCAGTAAACTTTCATTCTGTACAGGCAGGACGACGTTTAGCTGCGTAAACAGACTAGCGACTCTGCTTGGATCGAAAGAAAGAACCCAGCACCATTACGCATGCCTGACGGAGAAATAATGTCGGCTGTGCGAGGGAGACACATCGGAATGTACCGTCCCTGCATGCTTTTCTCGTAAACAGCGACCGCTGCAGAGCGCTGTCTCTAGCGAATGCGATAAATTTGGCCGCTCCGCTCATTTCCTTCTCGTCTTGTTTTTCCGTCCCATTTCTTAACGCTGCATCCTTGAAGAGTCATTACTAACGTTCAGTGCTGATATATGTCAGCGGCCTTCACGTCAGCATTCCTTAACCCGAGTAACTTCCAGTGCTGCTCTGGTGCGCGCATTTAATGAAGTCGTCAAGAAAATACCCCCGATGTGAGAATCTTACGCACGACTGAAAAAAAGAGTTCCAACGTGTTAAAACGTTGTATCGACCAAACATATATTTGTAGGCGAAGAGAGTGAAACTTCATGTTGGGGAATGGTTTTAGAAAGGCACACAAAATGGTTGAAAACACAGAATATGATTAAAAACAACGAAAAGAAACGAAAAAAAATGAAGGTCTTAATTCTACGACATAGCAATTTGTTCAGCAGAAAGTTTTTCTGTGTCAAATAACTTTCATTTCTTTCTGTTTGAGCATTCCACCAGGCTTTCAGTTGTGGCCGCTGCGAGATAGAGACGCGATACACACTATGACGAGCAAAGTTTGAACAAGGCAGTACATACGTAGAGCCTGAAACACTGCTCCAAGGCACGGAGGTAGGACTCTAATCCTGTTTCACTTTCTAACGAGTGGAGGCGGCGGATTAAAAAATCAACAGAACTAAAGAGTGTGGAGACAGCCTAATTAGAATGAGATCAATAGCGATATCGCCTCTTCTCTACCTTCTCGTTTGACCCTGTCTTTTGTCGGTGCAGGATACACGCTACTGCCACACTTTGGGAACTACAGCGCTGAAGCAGCGTACTTTGCGTACCCTCTCTTAATTTGCGTAGTGAAGTAATTCATTTCTCCTTTTACAAGTTTGAGCTCAAGGCATTGATGGCAAGCCGCTTGCTAATCGCATTGAAATTAGTCATTATGGAGATAGTGCATTTCCTGATTATATGCCTGAATGCTACGGGCTCGCAAGGAATTGATGCTGAAACACCTGGTCAAGTCGGGCTCGAAATTGATCCATTCTTCTTTTTCACCTCTTTTAAGCATAACGTAGCGAGGTGCTATGAGAACTCCGCCATTATTTGGTAATTCTGAGGGACAGACAATTAGAATAATTTGACGGGGGCTTAGGCTCCTCCAGAACATGGAATTACTTGTAAAAGAAACAGCACAAAGACCGACGCCAACTATTTTAGGTAGAAGTTTTAATAGGACTGTGAGCCGCCGCCACTTCTTCAGAGAATAAATTTGAAAGAAATATCTTCAAGAGTATCAGAGAAATGATCGCTACAGTATAGGCTTTCCTCAAGTGCCTGCACACGTTGCTCGGACACAAAAGAGAAAGAAATGCTAACCTCCATTGAAGAGTCGGGAAGTGTGATAGAGAGCCCACTTTTTGTATTATTATATAAGCCGTTTTTTTCTGGACGTACAACAGCCACGAGGCATTTTCATCTTTCATGCACAAATAATAACCTGAACTGGTTATTAGTGTTCTCTGGTTTTTCTATTTTATGGAAAAGCTGCATGTATACTTTGTAGCATCGTAATATAATGGCGGCGCAAAGGAAACACACCGATGCGCTCTGCCCTCTCATGTCCCAACAAAAAGCCCTGCTCACGTTTCAATTCTACAGCGCTATGCTTTTTCTCATATCCTTTCTCTGTGCCCATTCCGTTCGTCCGCTTCCCTCCACCCCTCTCCTGGAGTGCATCGCACCTGGAAGAGTGGTTGATATGGTCTACCAGGCGCAGGATATACTGAGCCCCCGATTTGCTCTTAATAAAATCTTTCTCTTTGCTGATTGCGGCATTGTCGTACTAGTTGCTGTGTCGTAACAAAACTCAACAACGGCGCCATTGAGAGATTGCTTCATCATCGTCTGACGAACAAGTACATACAGTTGATTGTACATCTTCTAAACAATGATAACACGTCATCTAGAGGCATACGGTTTAGGTCTGTATTGGATGGACCGGAGTATCCGCCATTTCATTCTAGCCGGTAGGGGAAGGGGGGATAATACATGTGTTCATTTCACTTCTTCACTCCAGATTTAGAATAAACTTAGTGAACAATGCTCAGCTGCGGAACGCGAGATGTACAGCGGTGTTGAAAAGGCGCCAGGAAAGATAGCTTCTCGCTGGAACTGTCTTTTAAATTTCTCATTCACTTTCCGTTGCACTCCCGAGTACCTGGAAGGCTTAGATCACGCTTATCAAGAGCACCACACTGAACTTAGTAACCTGAAGAACAGGTAGACGAAAACACGCTTGAAGTTGGGTGAAGGGAAAACGAAATAAAACCATGTTGACATGCCCTCACCACCTAAGACACAACGGGCTGGTACGAAGAGAAGTACACTGCATACTTCACCACGGCTGCACTTCGGGGTTGTGCACCAGGGAGGATGAAGGTCGCACACTTCTGTGTTCCACACATTCTTACTCTGAAAAGCAAAAAAAAAAATGCGCGGCGCGAACAGTTGATCCAGTTGTACACACAGGTAGGCTTACAGCTGCCGGCTCTACTATTCTAAACACGATTTCTTTGTGCTCTTCACTTCAGAATAAAGTTGGCACAGAGTTTGCGTGAAATTACGTGAGTTAACGTGAAGTTACGTGAGTGAGTCCACCTCGCCGCAGTGCGTCATGGCAAGCGGCCCAGCTTTGGGAAGTGTTGTGTCAATCGGCGCGTGCACGAAAATCGCTTTTATTGAACAAGAATGCTTGTTTGTTATTTGTTTCGCTTGGTCTGCTGTTGGGCGCAACTGGTGACCTGAATAAAATAGCATTTTCGAGGCCTAACGAGACTGCTTGTGGGGCGAAAGCGCTGGTGAAGGGGGCGCTGATGATGCGCGAATTGTGACGCGCGTGAGCGAAATACTTATTTCTTTTGGGAGTAGCCCATGGTAATAAGAAGAGAAATACTTTTCCCGGGGGGGGGGGGGGGGGGGGGGGTATCATGAAAATAAAAAAAGCGAACTGAGTGCGAACCTAGATTTGAAGAAGAAAAAAAGAGCAGCGTTTTTATTCAGGCAATGGCTGGAACGTGGGCAAACGAAATACAAGGAAAAACACCCTCCTCGTAGGCATATTTTCTTTCGCTGAGGCAAGCAGCGCCCGACACAAGAAAATTGGATAAAGAAAACAGAACACGAACGTTACTAATATAATGCTGTCTTCAAGACGGGCTGTGCAAAAAAGCGTCGAAGTCATATAAACCAAGAGGCGACTCGAAAATGCGAAAAGTTCAATATAGCACGCCATAGTACGGTACAAATGCACTCCTCAAACCTGACCCCCTTGGGTGACCTTTATACACAAATTCTATCGTGATTTAGAAAATCACTGTGAACGTTATGAACAATTCTAACGACTTTTGTCCCAGGTTGTGGCAAGCTTTGTGCTTAAACTCCGATGGCAATGCGCTAATTGCCAATTCTCGCAAATTGGTTTCTCCGTGATATTTATTTTTTGCTCCTATGCAACCAACGGTTCGCCAGACTTGCCTGAGTAATTTACAACTTCTAACACATCATTTTTATGTCGTCGATCGCCATCGTTGATTTCCGGGAATGAATATCCGCCGCAAATTTATTTAGGAGTACTCGGGTTCAAACCCGACCACAGCGGCCGTGTTTCAATAGAGGCGAAACGCAAAAAGGCGCCCGTGTGCTGTGCGATGCCAATGCACGTTAAACATGTCCATGCAACATCTCCATGCAATTATTCCGGAACCCTCCACTACGGCACCTCTTTCTTGTTTCACTCCCTTCTTTATCCGTTCTTTACGGCGTGGTTCGGGTGTCTGCCGAGTTAAGCGAGACTGTTACTGCGCCATTTCCGTTCCTCAAAAACAATTTCCATTCTTCAGTTTCGAGGAGCACTCGGACATAAAATTCTGGAGCAAACTTATTGAATATTAGAAAATTGTAAGATAATGTTATGGAAATACTGAATGTAATGATTCATTTTTCTGATGTGTAGCAAAATCTTTTTTTAAAACTGTTTCTATCGGTCGCATCGAACAGTTAAGATCGGCACAGAAAACCAATAGAGCACGCTTTTGACGATAGCAAAAAAAGTTAATAGAAAACAATGTGCAAGACTGCCGCCAGGTGATCTGCGGATATATTGATTGTTGCAGTACGATCTTACAGTGTACGAAAAAATTGCGTTCATAAAGGGTTTACCACTCAATGTTTTTGTCCAGAACTGTTGAGTATGCGTTGCGCTTCGGAATTTCTTTTAGACACTGCAGGAGCATAACAAAAACTTTCACGAGCAGATTAGGCTTAAAAATCGGCGCTTTCAAAATGAAATAATTACTGAAATAAAAAAGCAAAAGCGCACTCGGACTGGAAGAACTTCCACATGTCTAAAACGCGTGCTTGAAAAGTTATACAAGCTTCTATGAAAGCGTGCTTTTGACCTCTTAGCGCCTTGGGGAGACGCGAAAGAAAATGCGAAAGCCCACGCCAGTCTAAAATTAAAGTGAAAAGAATACACGCGTGGCTGGGGTCTTGAAAAGCGCAGCCGCGGCAAAGCAGAGGTGGTGCGGATTCTTCGTTCCTTGCGCCTTGAGCTCCTTCTTATTGATCGATGGCAGCACATCGTCGTCGCTTCGCTTGCGAGGTGTGCACAGCTTCGCTGGCTGCCGGTAGTAGCTGTTGCTTCTTTTTGTTTTTTTTAGTCTTACACCGCCGCTGTTGCGAGAAGAAGAAGCTCGGTACCGGCTATTATTGGCGAAATCAATCAGAGCTGGAACGACTTCCTCCATGCGGTCGGTCCGTGTTCCCGAGAAGAACCCACCGCGGCACTATATCGGAGTGGCGGCAGAGACGTTGTTGAGGCCCGAATTAAGTCATCGCTCAACGGTCAGTTCACTGCTCTCTCGTGCTTCGCGCTGTTAGCTTTGATTTTGTGTTTCGCCTTGACTGCCTTCTCTTCTTCCGTGCCTTATACATTTGTTATTTTGTTTGCCTTTTTTTTGCTGGTCGCGTCAGATATAGATTCTTCGACAGCAAATCAAAAAGTGCCTAAGGGAAGAGCTCTCGTTTTTCTGCATGCCCGATGCCGAGCGGGAGAGCGCGTCCGCAACCGAGGGTTACGCGCCATTTAGCGGCCTTTCTCAGTGGAGAGACTCGCGTAGGGTCCGGTGATTTATTCTGGCCATCTCTGCTGCTGACGGCGCGGCGGCGAGTCACCGATACAAACGGAGGCATAGAGACGAAGTATACAACGCTAGACAACGATGCGCGAAGAGAAGAAACAGAAGGAAATGTAGAACTTTGTGATTGTGCCTGGAAGGATGTAGTCTATATAGATAGACCCGAGCAATGGCGACAACGAATGACGCGAAGAGCTTCCAGTTGCCGTCCTCAACGATGCCGTCTCGCCGAAGCATTGGAAAAATAAAAGAAATATAAAGAGAAAACAACACGGAACTGCGATTTTGTTTTTGTTGCTTCCACTTACACTGCAAGCTTTAGGGGAAGCCCTGACGCTGGGCATTGAATGGGTTCGTTGGTCTCTTTTACACTTGCAGTTGTGCGCCTTATCCTTCCGATCTTGAAGGCTCCACTTGTCGCTTCAACTTTCATAACCCACTACTAGCAGGAATACGCGTGAAAATAGTGATTTCTTCAGTTTAGTTTTGGGTAAAGGATTCAGGACGGCTGTGTTGGAAGCAGCATGATGTTGACACTCCGTACGTAGGTGACTTGTACATAAACAGCGGTAGTAGTCAATTCCTCCATTCAATAGCAGAAACAAGTTTAGCGATGGGCACTTTGGAAACTTTGAGCGGGTTATTAATTCTGTCCAGAGTGGTGCTACGAAACTAAAGAAACAAAATAAACAAATAAGGTCTTGAACACACAGTAATACCATAATTGAAAACACGTCTTCTCCATTTTCAAATATTAGCTTCTTTTAAGCAAGTAGTTTTTTTAGAACTTATTCCTAAGCAAGCAGCTTTTTTTCTCATGGTTTTTTGCTCAAAGCTGTTTCTGGCAGAATAAAACAAAACCAACATGCTATATTTTTGTGGAGACTGGCGTGCAAGTAAGGGACATTGTAGAAGAGTCGAAGGAGTCCAAGTAAATCTTTTCACGAAGAACGTCCGTGATGAACAAACGAGCATATGGACAAAGCAGCTCGCACCCATAGAACAACGCTTCACAAAATGATAACAGGTTCAGGCTGCTCCGCTTGCGCTTTCAGGGCTGAAGAATCTGGTGACAGCGTATACAAGTGACCAGGTCCGACAAGCGCCAATCACAAAGAGTGCATAAATAAATGGGTGCTCAGAAGACGAACCGCGCCTGACTTACTGATTTATCCTTCTGGCCCTATCGCTCATGTACCTCTTCATATAGCAATGATATCTAGCATCAAAGGGGCGCTGCCAATGAGGGGACTCAAACATTTATCTTAAGTGCCGCAAAAATCCTAACCAGATTGCTGTAGCATACTCTACCGTAGATACACTTGCGAACTGCAGTCAGTAAATGCATTTTCTTTTCGCTTAAAAGTGTTTTTTGTTCATTTCCATTCGTTCTCTGGCATGATTTTATTTTCCTGCAGTTATTTTTGTTTCTACACTGAAGGCCTTTATGTACCGACCATTGCTTGAGCATGGAAAGAAAATGCTGTATGCGTAGGAAGTAACAGGATCAGCAAAGAAAAAAGGAGAACGTAATAAAGCAATGATCAAAGCTTAAAAAGGGGTAAACCACATGGAGAATTGCTCGTAAAATTGCAGAGTGCGTTATACCAACCGAAGCTGACCGATTTTCTGGCTTTTATAAAGTATTACGCGAACTTTTATTATCATCTTTAAACTAGCTAAAATTCTTCTTGAACCGCCAAATAATATGCAGGCCTACATTCACAAGCACTGGATCTGATACCATAGTCAAGAAGAGATCACTTACGCATCTGTTACGATGGTTTCCTTGCCATCACTTTTTTTTCTAACTATGAAGAATATCTGCTACGTGACTGGCATATACCGCAAATAAGGACGAGAGCTTGTACATTTTTCATTCTCGCGAAAAGGCCGCGGCAAGCGTCAATATAGCGTCGAGGCTCATGTGAAAACCGCTTGGGCGGCGGAGATCTGGAGAAGCGAACTGCTTATGACGGGGTACGAAAGATATTGAAAAGAAAAGCGGGCAGTCCTCTTTCCAGTCGCGAATAGCTCAACTTTTAGCGGACGTTCGATTTGAGGGGGATGAATAGGGATCGATTGTCGTGAGAGCCAAAGAGGTCTCAGAATAATACAAACAGTAAGAATTCACATTTCAGTGTGTTTTTATTTTGCTTGCCACACAAGGCAAAGGTTTCCTTTCCTAATCTTGGAATGAAAAAAATAAAAACTCGCAAATGAGGAGGAGATGAAAAACATTGATCAGTCGAGACAGAAACGGTGGTTGTGAACGGTCTCGCATTCTATTTTCTGTGATGCGCAGTTCCGAAGTTTTTGCACGTAACATTAGTATAAAGAGACTCCTCGTCAGTCAGGAACCAATGACAGGCAATGAGCGCAAAGTAGAGCCACACGCTTCTACGCCTTCCTTTCATCACTGATGTTAGGGGAAGAGAGCTGCTGAATTTAACCGAATCTGATTCCTCTGTGGAGTGATTTCAAACTAAAAAGTTATGTACTGCTAAAGTAGGAAATATGCGTGCCATGGATGGTCTAGAAGCATATGCAATAGGAAGAACGAGCAGTCTTGGCAAAAGAAACGCAAGCAACGTAAACAAGACCGCAACATGAATTGTAGTACTCGAAAATGAAAGCCTAAGGCAACTGCTCAATGCACTACATTCGAAGGAGAGGTGCCCAAATCGCAATAAGGGTACTTTGCCTCTTCACACTGTGCTGCGAAAGGCAGGCTAACCAGAAAAATCCGATGCAGGACTAGTCATTGAGTTTTTTTGAAGACAAAGTTACCCATTTTTTATTTCCCGTTATTTGGTACGTTTTTATTATTGTTTGTAAACGCGATAAGCTAGTGAATGCGTTTAGGTTGTTGTACTCTACAATAAGCGACACAATTAGTAAACACCACACCCTTCTTTGTTGTGCACACTGGTGTTGCGGTGTAGTACAGGCGGCAATCACCTAATACTACAGCAGGGCACTGCACCAATTTGCACTCGCTGAAGAGCATAGCAATAAAATGTGAGAAAAAAAGTTAAACATTACGTGATGGCACGGAGGAGGTATAGTCTTGCTCCGTACGTGATGGCAACGATATGTCTGGAGGAATCAGCAACAGGTGCCGTCCTTTTTCTTAGGTCAAAGTGTCATTCTGTTCTGGAAGTTTTTGCGTAAAACATAAGAGCATAAAATATCATAAAGGTAAGACAACGAACCTGAGCATCGTAAAATTAGAATTATAGGGGACTCGGCTTTTTTAAAGCTCACTCAAATGAAAACTAAGAGCAAACTAAGGGATCCTAAACGCACATCGTGGTCTCCTTGAAAAATAAATTGTTTTTGGTGGAAAAGACAGCTGAATTAGTTACCAACCCAAGTAAAGATCTGTTTCTCGCTCCGCGTACTCTCGCTGATTGTTCTATCAATCTACCTTAGCCCTCCCTGGTGGTGGCGTTGTCTCTTCTTGAACTCCTCCTTCTTGTAGGCTTAGCCTGTCCCTTCATTCTAAGAAGGTACAAAGGGGTGAGGGATACCGAAGATAAAGTGCCTGAGAATTCCTTCCAGTTCGTGTTTCTCCACCCTCGCTCCCGTTGAACTACCAGCCGCAATTTCTTTGCCACTAGGAGGGCCCGTTCTGTGTCCTGGGAAGTCTATTTTTTGTAAAGGCTTATGAAAGATGGCCACGCTGTTGGAGATCTGAAAACACCTTTATCTCTGTGAGTTGAGGGAAAAGATCCCAAGCACGGACTCTTTGAGCCTGTGTAAGAAATACTGGGCACTGAAAATGCAATAGGTTCAGAGCGGCGATGGTATTGCTTCATTATTCTGGATTATTTTAGTTAGCGCATTATCTGTGAATACTTGTGTCATAAACTGGAACCGCCTTCCCCTCGATATTACAGCCATTGAAGACAACCTACGTTTTCGCGATGCAGGACTACATTCAGGAGGAACTTTGTATATTCAGGAGGAAGTTGAATCTGTGTTCCAATAACATTCAATGTTTTCTATTCATTGTTTTGTTTTTTTCTATGCAACCCACTCCAATTTTTAGTGCCTCTGGACCTAAAGCTAGAGTAAATAAATAAATCAGATCGATTTTTAAACAGGGTATTTTTGCATTCTTCAAGAAGAGCTAGGCCATATAAAATTGATACGCGAAAAAGATATCTGCCAGCAGAATCACCAGGGAAGTAAATAACGACCAGATGGCTTATATTCGGTCCGTTCTCTTCCGCACAAATTCTGCGAAGCCTCTTAAAAGCTCACGCCTATTTCAACAGTCGGATCTACTCGCTTACTCTTCTTGTGGGTGCGGGGACAACAATTTCTCCCACTTGTCCCGCCTCTCGGGCTTATTATAGCGCAGGATGAGCTTAAACGCCGCGTCTGATACATCCAGAGTAATGACCCTAATTAGAGAATGAGAAACGCAGACGGAAATTCCGACGTGCTTCCAGCAGAGGGAGTGGTTCGCTAGTGCGCGCATGCATCGTTGTCGGGACCGTGGTGTAGTCGTGGAAATGCCTTCGTACTCACCCCGAAGGCTCCACAGACTAAACTGAGGGAAGAGGATTAAGCGCTTTCGTAGCTGGGTCCCATGACCTCTTCGGAGAGCGCGCGAAATGTCAGGATTTGAGGTACTGTTCCACGCCCGCTTAGCAATGAAGGGGTTCGTGATATTATACCGGGCTTTACTGCAAAATTGCTATATGCTCATAGTTTGTGATATCAAAATCGTAACCTTACATAAAAGAAGGCGCGCGCAGTTACGTAGTACTTGTGCGCAGACCAGACCCGGGGTTTACAGGGCTTCCTGTGCGAACGCGTTTCTACAAGTTTTGCTCCATTAGACGTAAGCGGTGAAGCTCGCTTCACCTACCGCTCTTCACTCTGAGCGGAGCTTACGGCGAGAAAGGCGGTTATCTTTCGAAAACAGCCGGCATGTCTAGATGGCGCCACTGCCGGCGAGTTTTTTTTTTCTCTCTATACGTGCGCGTGCGCGCGCTCGTGTTGTAGGTGGTTAGGTTGCTGGCTTTGGCATACGTTGAGGAACTATGCACTCGCTTACAGTTCCTAGCGCAAATTTTGCATTATGACGCAAGTGAGGGGCCCAAAGAACCGTTGTGGATTCACTGTTTATACCAGATCGCACGGGGTTTCAGAGATGGAACCAGGAATCTGGTTGCGCAGCTTGGCAGCATGTCACTCAATGAATTTACCGAACGGGCGGACTTAGTAAAATATATTCAGATTTATTCAAGAAAACAAAATTAACGAATGCCTGCACTGCCGCGGTTCTTTAAAAGCAAACGGTAAACGGTGAAGAAAAAATTGCTGATGGCCTAGCCCTGTTAGGCCAGGATATACGTAGCGTAAGCGCGGCGACATCTGGTTCGGGAGAGTTAATATATGAAAGGCGCGCATTCTCTACATGCGCGTTTATTCACTGTTAAGCCTTGAGCCGTCGTGGCGGAGTGGTTGCGTCTCCACCTCAAACGCCAAAGACCCTGGTTCGGCTCCTAACTTCGACACAGGGTTCTTTTTATTCAGCGAGTGTGCGGGAGGTTGGCCACGTGGTTGGCCATCGTTGCGTATGAGTACGCATTGTTGCATATGAGTACAGTGTCGAAACTTTGTCTTCCCGCCCGTAACTTTGGCGCTATAATAATTCCCACTTCTTCTGACCACTGATAGGTATCTGCCTTTGATGTCCTCCTTTCCTTTTATTGCTGTTTCTTCTAACACCCTTAGAGTGAGTTTAATAAACTAAACTATAACTGCAATACTTCCCAACTCTTAGCATGCCGCAGGCATGTTATGCTGCAGTGTTTCTATCATTCGTGAAATTCAGTTTTGCTCTACAGTGTGCAGGAATTCAGGAAGCGCTTTTGCTATGACAGGTGGTGTGGCCCCGACAGAAAACCAAGGTTTTGGTGTTTATAAGCGACGGACTTGATCAGTACGAGCATTCAGTTCACGAAAGACAATAATTCAATATTGCTTTCTTTCTACAAAAAATATTGAGAAAGAAAGCGTCCAGGGCGTGCCGAAGAAGTGGAAGGTATGTGGCTGTGGTTTTTCTGGAAATGAATCTGTTAATAGAGCATAAAAAAAAGAAAGAGGCCCTGCAAAACTTCTTAGAGGTGCAAACTGGGCAGAGGTATTAACGGCAGCTGACTACATTACAGAAACAAGTTAACCTACAAATTAGGAAGCTTACTTGGAGTTCTAAAAAAAAAGAATTTACTCTCCACTGAAACGCGCACATATAGAAACAGTTCAATCAAGCCGTTGCTGTAGAGTGCGCGAGTCGATATGGGGTGCAAGAAAAATAACAGGAAATGCTTGTTTATAGCAACAATCTTTCGTCCACTTTGGCAAAACTAAAGGCATAACTTTTTGCAGATTCTAATTCAATCGGGTACAACTAGAAACTACGCTGTTAATTAGCAGTAGCAGCTTCGTCTGCCTGTGGAATATCATTTGGAACATAAATGCGAACCGGGTTTAGAAAGTCGTCAAAATAATGAGAAGGAAAAGAGAGCCGAGTATGAAACCTTACACAGCATCTGTGGTAGGGAGTTGGAGGTCTTAAATCACTTCGCGAAATTATACAGTTCCAGATCTGTTATCGATGCAGCTTCGGCGAAAGGCCTAAGGTGGAACACTGATACCGAAGACTTTTAGTTATAAGAGTAATGTGGCTGAAGTTATCGAAGAAGTTGAACGATTATTGGATCTGTGATAGGTGGCTGGGTCGATCAGAAGCCTGATAATGATTAATAATCCCTACAGAAAGCATATTTTGATTGCGTGTTTTATTTGCACTGATGCTTGTGTGGATCACCCTGTTTTTTTTTTAAGAAGAGTGCATAATATATAATCTCATTTATTTTTTCATGCAGTTACGGCTCCAGCTTTAAAATCAAAACAATGGCTGCGAGCTAAAACCTTAGCAAAGGTCACTGGAATATAACTGATGTTTCGCCATTCTCATTCCCTACAATGGTTACGCGAGCCTTCCTCAAGGTCCGAAAGAACAATGAATCAACAAGAATGACTATTACGCCGTGTTTCTGTGACACGTTATGTCTTCTCAACTCTGACATCAGTGGTCGTTTGGGTGCATAAACCAAAACCGAAACAGTGTAAAAGAAAAAATTCAACTAGAAATTGCTAGGCGAACAAAATGTTAGAATCGATTTATACTAATGTCTGACTGTTCAGTTCTAAGAAGAAACCATTTAGGAAAAATTTTTTTTGTGCAGTTTTAACAGATCTACTTTTTCTCAAGTATCAAGTAACTTATTTTGCGTATTCGCCTGTTACTGGACAAATTTCCACACAGCAGCTGCGCCGAGTCCTATGGTTGGTACTGGTGACGGGCCCCGGCTGGTGTTGGAGCCTCCCAGCGTCGTGCGTTTCTCGAGCGAGTCTGGCACCGTGCTCCAGTGCTCGGCACAGGGACGGCCGACGCCAAGCATCACGTGGGTTCTCGCCGATGGAAGCCCTGCACATGCGGTGAGAACACACCTCACTGCAGCAATGGCGCCAAAATTGTCTGACATTACTACATCATCGCCTCGCATCGTCGCTTTCTGCCTATATCTTCCATTCATTTTTCCTGTTTCCGAGTGTGGAGCATGTAGGAGACCTCAGATATGATTCGTCCGCTTTCTCCGCTTTCGTCGCGTTTCAAAGCTTTCTCTCAGTCTCTCTCTCTTGCCTTAGCCGGAAGACAAAGTAGCTTCTATTTTTAAGCACCACTTGGGATTAAGGACGATTTTACTTACACAGCAAAAATCCTGGAGGCGACGACACATGTGCGGCAGTACTGTCTTCTTGACATATTTTGTATTAGAAGTATTGCGAGAGAAGGAATTAATCCACATAGTATCATTTGACAACTTATGATAGCGAACAGAAGTAAAGAAGCCTGCTACGTACAGGATTTTAAAGGTTTGCGATGGGCGTTGACGAAGTGCGGAGTTCGATGTCTGTGCTTTCGCACTCCGCACGAGAGAAAACAGGATGTTGACACGAAAAAAGTAAAAAGGGATAGCGCTGTCCTCTAGTGCTCTCCGTTTACGGGGCAGCGTAATGTGCCAAAGCCTTGGGGTACATTTCCAACACCAAAAATAC